>OMLF01051892.1:0-13768 GCA_900302615.1 Holocentrus rufus
GGTTGATTTTACTGTCATAGGCGGCGCTATGAAGAGGCCAAAATTGTCACAAAAAATAAAATAAGATCATCACAAAAAATAAAAATGAAATGAAAAATGATTAATCAATTATCACGGCTACAAAAAAATTTTTTAAAAATTATTAATTATGGGCTACAACAGCAAAAACGAGTAGAGAATGAAAGGAATCATTCTGTTGCATCTCAGTTCGATTAACAAAAGCAATAATATATGTATCTGCCTATGGGAAAAGCCTTTTTTTTTTCTTTGTCCCATAGCTTCCCCATTCCTCCTGTCCTGGCGCCGCCTATGTGTCCATTCATTACGAGGAGCGCGGAGCCATTTTTTCTTTCTTTTTTTGTCTTTCCCCCTTTTTGTAACAACCAATCACAGCTCTTAGAAGACTGCGTCATACCTAGCAACGGGGTCAACCACACCTCCTCACTAAGATAAAAGTTTCTGTCCCCTCCTTGCTCAGAGTTGCTCTCAGGAACTTCCTTAATCACTCTTAAACTAAGATTCCTTGCTAGGAATTTTTAGGCTAATTTAAGGAGCTCTCTTAGAGGACTCTAAGGCTGGATTTACACTGCAGGTCTTAATGCCCAATTCCTATTTAGTGCCTATCCGATATAACTGTGCTTACACATACTTAACGCTTGAAACAACCCGCATGCGCATGTGAAATATTTCAGTGCAGCCTACAATTATTTTCTGTACATTCTGGCCTGGTCTATTTGCAAAGTTAAGAGCAAATTCAAGATTAATTCAATGGCAATGTTTGAAATATTCACCATGTAATCCGATATGTTCTGCTTGCATATATGAACATTAAGTTATTTTTTGTTTATGAATGGATTTGTACAGCCTGCTTTATTAATAGCCAAACGACAGACGTCGCGTCTGCTGTAGGATTGTTTCATTCACTTATATTTCATCCAATACAAGTTTCAAGCAAAGAATTTATTTTTATCTTGTCATTATTCCAAATAGCAGGAATAAACCCTATAAATCCAGAAAGAAAGAAAAAACAACAACAAGGCAGTGCTCTTCCAAAGCAGGCTGGTCTATAATACTTTCAACAACTGTTCAAAACCTCCATTCGAGTTTATGGTTCATTGAAATAAAGGTAGCCTATTAGTCTACACCTTAATCCATCTCTCACTCATGCAGTACGTGTTGTCAATGATGGGCTGTGAATACGGCCAAATTTGATTAATTAAATAATTAATTCATATTATCATTATCATTATTATTATCATTATCATTATCATTATCATTATTATTGTTATAATTATTATTATTATTATTATTATCATCAATGTTTATGACAGGTCTGCTGATGATGCTGTGTGACCGTTTAACTCCAAGGCTCTCCGGAGATGATACAACCTTTCGCCGGGTGATCCCAGTGCACCAGCACGTTATGATTGCACTTTGGTGGCTTGCGTCTGGATCTATATACATATGTCATCGATATGCGGATTTTCGATGACGTACGACTCGCAATGACAGGGTATATCCGATTTGTTTGCTTACACTGCAGCCGCATTGGCAGATATCCGATTCATATCTGATTTTTATCCACATATGGAAAAGGCCTGATTCGGATCTGATGATATCCGATTCCATGTGCTTTTTTCCTGCTTACATGGTCATGACGCAAATCCGAACTGGGCCACATGCGGGAAAAAAATCGGAATTGGGTCACTTGAACCATGTAGTGTAAATCCAGCCTTACATTATCATAAAATATAAAAGTTCTTCTGGAAGTTGTGGTTCTCAATGCAAGTCTACACCTACAAACTTCCATAATACTTTTCATAACACTGTTCAGTTTGATACTTTGATTTTGTTAAGTAGAAACTGTATTAATCTGTTTATGTAAGCTCAGTTGGTATATCATTATTTTCTTTTTCTATTACTAGCTGCCTGACTTCTCCACAGCTCATTTAAGTTTCATCTGACAAAAACAAATAACTAAAACAAATAAAACTGTTTTAATGTGAAAAAATTCAACATTTGAATGAGTCTGCTTTTCAATCTACAGCCAAATGTTTACAAACAGCAGGAATTAAAACCAGTCAATGTTTGATATTTACAGTATGTCCATCTGTACAGCAGAGTTCTACATTCAGCACCGGAAATCCTCCCATCCAGTGAAAGTCAGTTTCAGAAAATGAGTCTGGTCGTCTGTCGCTTCTGGCTGAAAACATCAGCACGTCACTTCTTGTATTTATCCATTTTTAAATAAACTCCTGATTTGCTCCAACCAAATCAGGAGTAAGTTTGCTTTGTTGTTGTTGTTGTTGTTGGAGAAAAGTGGAAAACACACAATAAACAACAGAATGTCTACAT
This sequence comes from Holocentrus rufus, assembly GCA_900302615.1. Lineage (NCBI taxonomy): Eukaryota > Metazoa > Chordata > Actinopteri > Holocentriformes > Holocentridae > Holocentrus > Holocentrus rufus. The sequence goes on from OMLF01051892.1 coordinate 2,356, forward strand.
CAGAAAATAGTGCATGAAGAAAATGGTTTTGCAAATTAAATTCAAATTTTCATGCCGATCTCAGCTGACAACGTTGAGACAGTTTTACCACCTGAAGCAGAAAAAAAACTGAACTGAATTGAAACACTCAGATAAATATTCCAAAATTTAAAGTATGGTATGCTTTGCAAAACGTCCGGCAAAGAATGTAAAGTGTAGTAAAGGAGGTTAAACATGAAAAACAAAACAAAACACACAGCATGGTCCTTTATACTAGACAAATCCTTTGGTTCTTTTCACTCTGGCTCTTCATTGGCTGCTGTTGGCTCAGTGGGCGGAGCCTCATCTTCAGAGCTGGTTTGACGGGCAGCTGTGCGAAACAGACGCATCAAGTCTCGAAACCTCCGAGAAACCTGGAGATACAAAATATTCTGATTCACTGTTTCTGATAATAAAAAATTATTCTAGAAGTTTATGAAACTGAGCTCAACTACATAATTCTAAATAATTCTAACCCTAATAATTCTCATGTCTCTGTCCCGTATGTTGCTAATTAACCCTAATTTGATGTTTTTTTAAAATCCTCAATCCTCATCCTCATTCGACTCATTGAGTGCAGGCAGCGGATCGACTCGTCTAACACATCAATCATTTGATTGGCTGCTGCGATCGTGGCAGAAACTTGCAGAAAACAAACGTGAGTTTCTTTACATTTACAGTTTTTCACATTCCAAATGCATGACAAACACTTTTTTCACTAAATTTAATTTAAAATTAAGTCTAACTTCAGTGAATTATTGCATGTATAGCTGACTCAAATATAAAACTGATTTGTTATAAATGCGTTCAGGATGCGAAAATGTTCGAAAAGTGTTTATTTTAATGTCATACTGAACCTGTTTTTATTGTTTGGGTTAAACGCTGAAGAGAAAAAGACACGACGAGTTTTGTGTCTCTGACAATAAGACTGAAATATCAACATGTTACAACTATCACCATGGTGACGAGTCCCACCCCTTCTGATATATGACTGGCTGCCTGAAAAGGAGCGACAGTGATGACACCGGTGCCTTTCTGAGATAAGACGCCGGGTGCAGCGATGTTTCTGTAGGCGGCCGCACGCCGCCGCATACGAGCTCTGATGGAACAAGTGAACTGTTACCAGCCGCACCGCTCTGAAGACACGAAGAACTATCCTGCCACCGCTTCCCTGTGTGATTGCTGCTTTACTGGCTTCTGTTCGAACCGTGATATTCCACACGGCGACACGATTAATCAGCTGATGAGCCGACTCCACTGGTATCAGGAAGTTGGAGGCGATGGCATGTTGCTGATTATCCTTATGGATCGGATCAGATGGTTTAAGTTTAGTGCTTTTTTGGTCAATACTGACTGATTTCCAACACAGTATCGGTTCGCTAGATTAAACTCAACATTTTGTGGCAAAGTCAGATACTTCAGAATAATGGAGCTGATGTATTTCAGTCTGCTTCTTATGGGAAGTTTGGACTGTCTGTTTTATAGTAGAGTAGAGTAGAGTTGTCTTTATTGATCTCTAAAGGAGAAATTCAAGGTGACACAGCAGCAGCAGTTAAGAATTATAATCTTATGCCTCACAGAATAAATAAATTATGACCCAATAGAAATATGCAGTAGTATAGTAGTAGTACATGTGCATAATATATACAAATATGTAATGTATGTACATCGTGTATGTGGTACCTGTGAACACGTGCATGAATGGAACTTGACAAATATATTATGTCCATGTGCATGAGAATGAGACCGTGTGTCCTGGGATTCAGGAGCCGTCTGACTAGGAAGTGAAGGGTTGGTTAGGGGTTAGGTGTTAGGATGGTGTCCATGTGGTCCCTGATGCTTTGGGTGCTGGGTGTCACAGACCTGGTGGAACACCCCCTCGCCCCTGTCAGGTCTGATGCTGTTTGGGTGCTGTGGCGTTGTACAGTGATGGCAGATGGCACAGAGCCATGTGATTTATGTGGATAAACTTTGTAATCTTTTTCTTAAATTGGAGAGTTTCCAATGAACAAATTGAACTCTGTGGGAATGATTTGACAAATATACAGTACATCACAGGAACTCTTTGTCTGTGAATGAACTTTTTTTTTCTATTGGCTCATCTCTGAGGAGAAGAGCAGACGTGTCTGGAAAGAGCTCAAAAAAGAAAAAGTTATGGTTATAATCCAGAAATCTCTGATTAAACCTGACACTTTGCAGCTTTCATCTGAAGAAAATTTTGCTGTGGTCACAAGTTGGACTACAGTTAAATCCTGGGATTATGACATTTCATCTGCCTGATGCAGTTATTCACCAACAAGTCAAGATAAGCTGACTTCACTGTTCACTAACCCCGACAGACTGGTACACATGACATGAGGGATGATGTACGTCCAGCTGACAGGGTTAGGGTTATCTCGTCTTATCATGACTATTTTTCAACAAAGACCATCTGGCTGCACACCACGACTGATCAACCCATGTGATATTCTGCAGGTTTTTCTGCAGGTTCTTCTGCCTCCGGAGCGGTGGAGTCTGGGTTTGTGGTTGCAGGCCTCCTGCTGCCTCTGTGATCCTGCACATTACACTAATTATTAGTCCTATTATTAATATTGTTATCTTTCTATTATTCCAATTTTTTCTATACATCTCTATGTGGAACTGGCTTTGCTCATGGGGGAATGTTGGGTCTCTGTAGTTTAATGTTGTACAGATTAAAGCCACCTGCTTCACCTGCTCAGTATGAAAAATGCCCTGAGATAAATGCTGTTATGAGTTGGTGCTACATAAATAAAATTGACTTGACTAATAAGATGATATACTGTTCAGTGTTTACTGTTTACTGACGTCCTGAGACACTGGCATGTAAAACAAACAGAAAAAACAAAATATTGTAGATTCAGAGCTGAAGATATAAAACTTTTGTTACTGTTAATCCTGACAGTGAAAAATCAGCCAATCAGAACCAAACAGCCAATCACCTCATTGGGAGTCTTGTTACCGAGCAGACTGGAGATGGCCTGGAACGTGCTCTGATTGGCTCCTTCCTGCTGGCAGGTGGTTAAAATGACTCGATCTGCTTCCCTGGAAAACAGACTGAATTTCAATTTACAGCAAAGACAAGTAAATATTAAGAAACAGGACTACACATACCAACTTTTTCTGCCAACTTTAATTGGATCTGCATCAAAACTGGTTAAAAAAGTTCCAAATTCGTGTTCAAATAAGATTACTGAGTTTCATAGGGACTTCCGGACTTAAAACTAGAGATTCTGTGTAGATGAAAATAAAGAATCGTCCAAATTACAAAAATTAAAACATTTACAGTTGTGTTTACAGTTGTTCAAAATAATAGCAGTCCAACATCACTAACCAGATCACTGTTTTTGGTGGAAATTATATTTCTACATGGTAAATAATTTAGTAGGTGTAGTAGAGTAATAGAAAACCAACAGACCCAACAGTCATGACATGCATGCTGCTGATTCTGTGTAACTGAATCAATAATTGAAAGGGGCATGTTCAAAACAATACCAGTGTGGAGTTTAATTAGTGAGGTCATTCACTGTGAACAAACAGGTGTCAAACAGGTGGCGCTTATTTAAGGACGAAGGCAGCAAATATTGTACATGCTGGTTATAGTGCATTTAAATAGTAAATCGACTGCATTTATATATCGCTTTTCTAGTCTACTGACCACTCAAAGCGCTTTACCATGTCTGCCTCACATTCACCCATTCACACACACATTCACACACTGATGGGTGGAGGCTGCCATGCAAGGCGCCAACCAGCTCATCGGGAGCAGTTCGGGGTTCAGTGTCTTGCTCAAGGACACTTCAACAAGGTTTCTGGAGGAGCTGGGGATCAAACCAGGAACCTGATGGTTACTAGACGACCGCTCCAACTCCTGAGCCATCCCGCCCTCATTTTTCTGAAAATCTGAGAAAAATGGGTCGTTCCAGACACTGGTCAGAAGAACAGCGTACTTTGATTAAAAAGTTGATTGGAGAGGGGAAAACATATAAAGAAGTGCAGAAAATGGTAGGCTGCTCAGTCAAAATAATCTCAAATGCTTTAAAATGACAACCAAAACCAGAAAGACGTGGAAGAAAACGGAAAACTACCATTTGAATGGACCGAAGAATAGACAAAATGGCAAATACTCAGCCAATGATCAGCTGTAGGGAGATCAAAGGTCTAAAGTTACCTGTGAGTACTGTAACAACTGGAAGACGCCTATGTGAAGCCAAGCAAGCGAGAAGTCCCCGCAAAGTCCCATTGTTGCAAAAACGACATGTGTTGAAGAGGTTACAATTTGCCAAAGAACACATTGACTGGCCTAAAGAGAAATTTTCTTCACTTTCTATAAAATATCAAATTTTATAACTTTTTCTTAATGTTTTGATTTGGAATAGAATGTGCATTGTTCCCAATGCATTTGCGTGTATGGAAATAAAGGCTATTATAAGGATTTTGAGCTTTACTCACTCTCTTAAACACACTACTATTATTTTGAACACAACTGTACAATTCATAGAAACATCAAACTGGAATCTGGATCAGTCTGCGGATCGCTTGCATCAGTCAAATATCTGATGAGTGAATTACGTCAGTATTGGCACCTGATACAAATACTGGATCAGATCGGTCCAAACTAGGTCAAAAGCCTTTAAGTCACTGGTCATTTCTTTTCCTCTGAAATGGCCTTTGATAACTTGGGTCAAAGTCTGGGTGAGATACACACTGTGTCACACTGCGGCTGACCCGTTCTAGTTGACTAATTGGTGTTTAGGCTCAACTCAGGTTTCTTTAGTTTCACATTGCTGGGAAAAAATCTAATTTGTGTTTCCCAAAACAGGCGCATCATGGTGCACCATCACCACAAAATGAAAAGCTGGTCTTTGTGCAGATGTATGAAACAATGAATTTGGCCAGGGACAACTTGGTTCATATGGAGACGTGTGCTAAGGCCTCATTGACTCAATTCATATGAGTGCACATAAGATGCTCAGTTTTTCCAGGTCCACCAGTCCAGACCTCAAGTTTTCATTGCAGTGGTTTTAACAGCTGACATTTTATAATCTACATATTCCTGGACTTCCTTGTGTACAGGCTTCAAGGTCAGGATAGGATTTTCTTCTTGATCTCATCACTGGTCTCCTGTTTTCCAGCATCTGGGTGCTGCTGGGCTCAAACTCTTTGCCAGGACTGATGGTGCAGAGAGGTGCAGCACTTCAGTCTATGTGTAGCAAGACGGTAAAAAGCCTTGAAGGAATACTTCTGACTCTGAAGACGCTTCAGCATCAAAGCATTATTCCAGTCCTTCCATCCAATAACATTAAAACTGTGTGTTCAGTGTCTTGCAACGGTTTAAGCCAAGACTTTGGGAGGCAGAATGGCTACAGATGGTAGCATCATCTCCTGATGGATCAACTGGCAGGGCCACCGGTACCCAAGCAGGGTCTCAGGCTCAGCACTGGCCAGGTGGAACACACTGAGATCTGGATTTCTGAACATCAGAAGGCTTCTTGTGATGCTGGACACCTGTAGAGAAATTGGTGGATGTGCTGTGATGTGAACAGGAAGTTCTTTGCTGGCCAACTTGAAGTGGTTCCTTCCCTGCCGTCATGAACATTTCTGGCAGATTCATGGTCTCTTTACAGCTGGTTGACCAATCAGTATCAGTTCTATTAAGTTTCTCAACTCCACCTTGGAGAAGCAGTTTGGTATTCTTCCAGATCATCTTCACTTTGCTTCAGTCAAAGTGGGTTTCCATCCATGCGATCCAGAAGGTAAACTGGAGGCAGTAACCAACTCTCTACTAGACTTTCTGGACCAGAGAAAACATTTTTCCGAAGGTACAAGTGCAACTGTGAACCCACAGCAGCTTACAAGTCCACACACACACCTTTCAGGTGCTGAGTCCAAAGCAGGCTCATTCATATTCAGTGCAAAGACACTACAGGTAGTTTCATTATAACATTTTGGATCACAGGTTCTTTGTCAAGTGGCCTTGGAGATGAGACAGACATGCCATTGTTTTGTTAAAAATAATCGCATGTCCATGAACCAGTCCCATCTCAGCAGGGCTGGGCAATATGGAAATCAAATATCACAACTACTGACTACTGATGCTTTCACAAAATATTTACGCAATAGTTTTCGTAAACATTCATTAGTAATGTGGAAATGATGACCAAGCAGGTAGAGGCAACAGCTAAAATAGTGTAATAAGTTCTGAAAACTGCATCCCTTTACTGTAAGGCAGCCTTGAAAACCAGAAGAACACAGCACTTATGCAATATCACCATATTATGATACCTAAAATCTCAGATGATATCTTGTCTTATATCACAACATCAATATAAAATCAATACACTGCTCAGCCCTACATCTCAGGTATCATGCAATATGCAATATTTATATTTTCTAGTCTGCATGCAAATCAAACCCATCAGGAATCCTACCTGGTCCACAAGATCACCTTCTCCCCACTGGCCGTCAGAGAAATGTTCTTCGCACAGACTGGGAGGTCAGGAGGAGGACTGGGTCGAGCCTGCAGGGGAGCTGCAGAGGAGCAGGAGGAGGAGGAGACACTGGAGGAGGCACAGGTGGAGATGATGGAGGTAGATGAGGAGGTGGAGGTGCAGGCGGTGGATGGAAAGGTGGAGATGCAACATGAGGTGGAGGAAGGAGTGCAGATGGAGGACAAAGTGGTGGAGATGGGTGAGGAGGTGGAGGTGCAGGTGGAGGACAAAGTGGTGGAGATGGATGAGCAGGTAGAGGTGGTGGAGTGCTGTAATGAGCCCAAGTTCTCCTCCTCTCCCCTGCTCCTCTTCAGTACTGGGCTCTGCTCCCTATCAGTGTTCTTCCTCTCTTCCTCATCCTCATCTTCCTCTTCATCCTCCATCTCATCATCATCCTCCTCCTTCTCATCAGCTAGAGGGAAGGAGCCTTCCCATGATGCCACACTTTGTTCTGTTGACAGAAATAGCCAGTGTTTCCTTTCTGACATCACTGCTATTAGCTAATTGTAAGCATCACCTGAGCATTTACAGACCTGGCTGTGGACTATTGGCTCCACTGTCATCTTCCTCCTTCAGCTCAGAGTCCAGCTCTCTGTCTTTGTCTCCTTGTTCATCATGAGCAGATCTGATCTGAGAGTACAGAGGATCCAAGCTCTTCATGGCTCTGGAGACGCTATCTGAGGTCTAAAAGAGAAAAAACACTCAGAATCCAGAGACTCACTGAAGTTGAACTAAACCTCAAGTCTCTTCTTCTGCATCCCCTCAAATAAAAAAAATGCATGATTCACCTGGTTGCCATGGCAGCGAGGGCAGCTTTTCCTCTTGTGTTGGCGGATCTTGGCATCATGGCAGAGGCAGCGCCAGTCTTTATCTGACCAATCACATTCCTTGGAAAGACAATCACAGACCAATCAGAGTCAAGTTCAGTGCTAGTCAAGTAACAGGCTGACCGGAGCACTTAAAGGGACAGTAAAATAAATTATTAAATTTTTCATCAAAATGTTTTAACATCATCACATCCTGACACTGCGGGATGTGAAGTTCTTTCTGTCAGCAGGTTTCTCCTGAGTCAAAAAACACCACTGCTACAAACCTCCAAAGTTCAACTTTTTAGCAAGTGAGCTCTACGGCCATGTTAGGTAGGGAAACGTTAGCTAACATGCTAGCTAGGGAAACGTTAGTTAACATGTGATGATATTTTCACATTTCACATTGCTGGACAGTTGGTTGGTCCTACCAGGGTTCAGACAATATCGTTACCCTACAAGGGGAACTAAAGTCCACCCAGCCCTGCTGGGACGGATTCAAACTCCACTTTATTACACTAACTGACTTTTAGACACTCACATCTGGGTGGAGGATGAAGAGAGAACTCAAGAATAAAGATTTTTTGGTATTTGTAATAATTTTAACTGAGTGTACTATCCCTTTAAATACCCCCACCTGTTACATGTAGTGGATGAGAAGTCACATTTTCAGAAAAGCTTTGTTCAAATGTCAGTTCCTGTGGTAAACAATATGACTGGTCAACTGATAACAGAAGCTGGCTGTTGTGGGCGGGGTTGAAAAGAGCATGATGGTCAGTCAACTTTGCCGTGAAAGGTAAAAAAAAAAAAGTAACCTTATAGTTGCCGTGGGAACCAATCTTCCTCCTCCGACGTCGGCCTGCCATTGGTTGGATCTTATGCCCCTCCTCCTCCTCCTCCAGCTCTGGGAGTGTGACTTCCTCAAAGCCGCTGCTGGCCCCGCCTCCTGACCCCGACCCAAAAGCTTCTCCTCCATCAGACCCACCTCCTTCATCTGGCCAATGAGCTTCTTCAAACTGTCCTGGGCGTGCTGGAGGTGGGCGGAGCTCATCAAAAAATACCCAGAATTCCCCTTGCAAATGGGTGTGGCCTTTCAACAGAATGGCCATCTGAGCTTTCAGCTGAGGGAAATAAAACAAAAGATCTGATGGATGAAATATTTACCTTCAATGATCCTGACGTGATGTGGAATAGACGTAAACGTCCACGTGAACGTTCATGTCGTGCTCCTCTGTCTGAAAATGTTACTGTAGAGACTATCATACACACCTGCACACATCTGTACAGATGTGTACAGAATTGAAGTTGAAGAACTGCTGTTTTTATTTGTCTGAAGTTCCTCCTTATTGTTACAGCAGACGAGTTTCCATCAGAACCAAAGTTTGAACTTTACGACAACCAGAGGTGAGCAGATTTACCTCGTGGATGCTGGCGGCGCTGAGGTCCGCTCCTCCCTGGAGAGCCTTGATGATCTTCTGGTAATGTGACGGATTTTCTCCAAAACTGATCTCCAGCTGTCTGAGGAAACGCCGGCTGCGCTCAAACGCCTGCTGCTCCTCAAACTAGATGAGCAGGAGAACCAAACAGGGAGATTAGTGATGTAGGACCTTGGAGAGCCTCATGGCTATCATGAGCACACATCAAACTCACCCACTTCAATGTTCTCTAGGGTCCAGTACACCCTACTCTGGATCTCACGAAGATCAAGTCCACCCTACTCTGGATCTCACGAAGATCAAGTCCACCCTACTCTGGATCTCACGAAGATCAAGTCCACCCTAATCTGGATCTCACAAGGTCAAGTCCACCCTAATCTGGAGAAACCTGAAATTGCTGTTTTCTCTCCTCACTTGTGTTTTCCAGGGTTTCTGCAGCTTTCAACAAGTTAATTTTAAGACTTTTTAAGACCTTTTAAGACCATTCTGAATGCAATTTAAGACCTAGTTCACGGCCATATAAGTATAAGGCAGTGGTTCCCAAACAAGTCCTCAAAGACCACCTGTCCTGCAAAAATTTGTTCCAGCTCTGCTATTCCACATGTGATCCAATTAAGAGAATCACACTTTCACGCACACCCTGTTGAGGTAGATCCATTTCAACCAATCAGCACTGAGCCCTGAATTGGACCAGATATGCAGAGTAGAGCTGGAACAAAAACTTGCAGGACAGAAGGTCATGGAGGACTGGTTTGGGAATCACTTGTATAAAGGATACCCGTCCAGAGGTCACTTAGCGGTTAGTGGTGTTAGTACAGAATGTGTTGCGCTGGGTCTTCTCACATAAATTCTGACCGGTCTTCACAGTTTTTGTTATTGGTCAGTGGTTACATGTTGGTTTCATTTTGTAGTTTTGTTAAATTGTGATACAATTTTTTCCCCGCAAAAGCTCATTTAAGACTTAAGTTAACACAACTTTATATGAGTAACATTAACTTCATAATCAATTTTTAAGACCAATCAAAATCTGAATTACAACATTTTAAAACATTTAAGGCTGAAAATTCAGATTATTGGATTTAAGACTTTTTAAGACTTTTAAAGGCCCTGTAGAAACCCTGTTTTTCACAAAGTTGTGGAAAAGCTGTCCATCCAAACCAAAAAGCTGAAAACAATTGACGCCATGTTGACTGTACTGGTTCCAGCCAGCGTCACATGACAGTGTGGACTGAAGGAAATGGAGAAGTAAAGATTTAGATTTCTCCAGATGACTGTGGACTTGACCTCAGTCACATTAAACACACAGGATGGGCTGCAGATTTGGCTCAGAAAGCAAGGAACTTTTCACAGTTCAGAGTGAACAAAGTTTGATGTTTCCTTTCTGAAAACAGGGCTAGAGTTCAGAGTTGTTCTGACTGTTCAGACAGATCTGATAGAATTAAAACGGCTGTGTTTTTACCAGGCCACACTCCAGCGCCTGCTCTGGATGAAGGAAGGCGGCGAAGTCTCGCAGGAGGTCGGTCCGATCTCCTAGGATGCAGCGCAGCCTTCGGAACAGCGCCACCACATCCCGTCCTTCGCCCACTTGTTCAAACTCGTAGAGCAGAGCCAGAAACTCTTCCACCTTCCCCGGGACGTCCTGCAGCACCTCGCGGACCTAACAGTGAGTTCACCCATACAACACTGTTGTCATCACCTACAAACTGTGATTTTATTTTTGTTCTTTGATCAGAACGTTTCCATGAGTTTCACTGAGTTAGTTTAAAAAGTTAAGAAAGGTTCCGATTTGTCATAAACATTGGGGGAAAAAAACACAAACAATTTGGCCGCAACAGCCTCCTTCTGCCAACACCTACTGCCTGATGTCTGTGAAGATTCTCCTTCATCCAGGTCATGGTACTTCTAAGTGCTTAGTTGAGGCAACTGGACTTGATAGAGTTTCTAAGAAGTTTTTAGAGTTCTAAGAGTTTTTAGAAACTCTATCAAGTCCATTTGCCTCAAATAAACAGTCGGCTGTATCAGGAGTGGACAAGAGGATGAGTACAGAGAATCAGGATTTCAGGATTTCATCACATGGTGCGACTCCAACCACCTGCTCCTCAACACCACAAAGACCAAGAAGATGGTGGTGGACTTTAGGAGAACCAGGCCGCACCCTGAGCCTGTTCAGATCAAAGGAAACTGGGTGGATGTGGTACACATCTACAGATACCTGGGAGTGCAGCTGGATGATAAACTAGACTGGACTGCCAACACAGATGCTCTGTGCAAGAAAGGACAGAGCCGTCTGTACTTCCTCAGAAGGCTGGCGTCCTTCAACATCTGCAAGAAGCATCTACCAGTCTGTGGTAGCGAGCGCCCTCCTGTACGCAGCGGTGTGCTGGGGGGGGCAGCCTCAAGAAGAAGGACGCTGCACGCCTGGACAAACTGGTGAGGAAGGCAGGCTCTGCCGTTGGCTCAGAGCTGGACAGCCTGACATCTGTGGCAGGGCCACAGACGCTGAACAGGCTCCTGTCCATCATAGACAATCCACATCATCCACTGCACAGCACCATCTCCAGGCAGAGCAGCAGCTTCAGGGACAGACTGCTGTCACTGTCCTGCTCCACTGACAGACTGAGGAGATCGTTCCTCCCCCACGCCA
>OMLF01051900.1:0-33713 GCA_900302615.1 Holocentrus rufus
CGAAAACTCAATCTTTTCCTCTACAGGAAAAAGCTTGCCCAGCGTCTGCAGGAGGCTGAGGAATCCATCGAGGCTGTGAACTCAAAGTGTGCCTCTCTGGAGAAGACCAAGCAGAGGCTGCAGGGTGAAGTGGAGGACCTCATGATTGATGTGGAGAGAGCTAACGCTCTGGCCGCTAACCTTGACAAGAAGCAGAGGAACTTTGACAAGGTAAAGGACTGAATAAAAATCCAAGACCTGATACATTCAATCAGATCAATGTCAAAACTCTGCTAAATTGTTTTGATTCAACCACTAGGTCCTGGCAGAATGGAAACAGAAGTATGAGGAGGGTCAGGCAGAGCTGGAAGGAGCTCAGAAAGAGGCTCGCTCTCTCAGCACTGAACTGTTCAAGATGAAGAACTCTTATGAGGAGGCTCTGGATCAGCTGGAGACCATGAAGAGAGAGAACAAGAACCTGCAGCGTATGTTAACTATAATCTACTTTTGAGGCAAATGATCATTCATTACATACCAGATATGGGGGTTATAATGATGTATATCTTGCCTGTTTTCCTTCCACAGAGGAGATCTCTGACCTGACTGAACAGATTGGGGAGACTGGAAAGAGCATCCATGAGTTGGAGAAAGCGAAGAAAACCGTAGAGTCTGAGAAGGCTGAAATTCAGACAGCCCTGGAGGAAGCAGAGGTAACAAACTGCTTTCTAATTTAAGACTAATTTTATCATATATGCAACAGAATATATACTGCATAAAGAATATGTGTAGCAACAGAAAATATGCATCCATTTTAGCTTTGGGTAATCAAAATATTGTTAAGTTTAACAGAATATTTGCTTTAACTTTCATAAAGGGTACACTGGAGCATGAGGAATCCAAGATCCTTCGTGTTCAGCTTGAGCTCAACCAGGTTAAAAGCGAAGTTGACAGGAAGCTGGCAGAAAAGGATGAAGAGATGGAGCAGATCAAGAGGAACAGCCAGAGGGTCATTGATTCCATGCAGAGCACTCTGGACTCTGAGGTCAGGAGCAGGAATGATGCCCTGAGAGTCAAGAAGAAGATGGAGGGAGACCTGAATGAGATGGAGATTCAGCTGAGCCATGCCAACAGGCAGGCTGCTGAGGCCCAGAAACAACTGAGGAACGTCCAGGGTCAACTTAAGGTAATAAACCCTTCATTTAGAAATACCTATGGATCATAGGTGAGCTGAAGTAGTAAACTGACATACATTTTTTTCTCTGCTTTCAGGACGCCCAACTGCACCTTGATGATGCAATCAGAGGACAGGATGACATGAAGGAGCAGGTTGCCATGGTGGAGCGTAGAAATGGCCTGATGCAGGCTGAGATTGAGGAGCTAAGAGCTGCTCTGGAGCAAACAGAGAGAGGCCGCAAAGTGGCTGAGCAGGAGCTGATTGATGCAAGTGAGCGTGTGGGACTGCTTCACTCTCAGGTTTGTAGTTCATATTTAATAATTCACCTGAACCATATCCCCTTCAAGATACAAAAGACATGTTTTGAAAATGCCCTCTTACCTTCTACCATATGCAGAACACCAGTCTTATTAACACCAAGAAGAAGCTGGAGGCTGACTTTGTCCAGATTCAGGGCGAAGTGGATGACTGTGTCCAGGAAGCAAGAAACGCTGAGGAGAAGGCCAAGAAGGCTATCACTGATGTGAGTTTTCCGCTGTCTCCTATTTAATGAAGTCTTTGATCTGCTTTACATGCATCTCTTATTACAGATAGCTTTGACTGTCAACAAGTTTTTCTGTTTACTTCAATTTAATTTAGTGTTGTCATCAGCTTTTTAAGTTAACATTTTCATGAGGTAATTCCAATAATTTCAGGCTGCCATGATGGCTGAGGAGCTGAAGAAGGAGCAGGACACCAGCGCTCACCTGGAGAGGATGAAGAAGAACCTGGAGGTCACAGTCAAGGATCTGCAGCACCGTCTGGATGAGGCTGAGAACCTGGCTATGAAGGGTGGCAAGAAGCAGCTTCAGAAACTGGAGTCCAGGGTAGGCATTGTATATAAATGCTCACAACTTAGCAGGATTTCAGCATGAAAATTACACTCTCAAAGTGGGAGCAGAATTAAAAGAATACTCTAATACTTACCCAGATTGAGACAAGATGTCCAATACCATTTTGACCTCTGTACGTCCACTGCTTCAGTTCTGATGATTAGCATTTCATGTTCGCTTAGCATAAAAACTTGAAGTCTTCCGAGTCAGCTAGTCTAGCTCCATCAAAGTGAAAAAATAAACCTTACAGCAACTCCGAAGCTGTCTTATTTACAGAGTTCACCATGAGTAGTTGAAATTCACATCTTGGAATTTTTCTTAAAAAGCGAGGGTCGTTTTAGAAATCGTTAGATGGTGGAAATATGCTATAATCTCTATGTTACGCTAAACTAACATGAAACCTCACCAGTGGACATACCAGGGGTGAAAATTGTATCAAATATCTTGTCTCATGCTGCGTTCAAATCAAGTCGAAACTCGGAATTTCCCACTTGTACATTTCCAACCTGTCACAACCTTGCATTCACAGTGTCAACTCCGGAAAAGTGGTTGCTAGCAAAAAGAGGGCACTCAGTCTTTTCCTCCAGAGGAAACACCAAAATTGTAGTAGTAGTAGTAATTGCAGTAGATATTAGAGCTATTACAATTTTCATATGTCAACGAATTGAGATATTACAATTTAAAAAATCATACTTTTTTATCTGTAACTTATGGTTTAGGAGAACAAGGCTGAGGCCAGAATCAGTTTTTGAGATAAACAAACGGCGCTCTTGTGCAATGCGCAACAGTAGTGACTAACGTTCATTAGCTAAATTGCTATAAACAACCTAAAACATAGCAGTAAGATCAGCAACTAACGGTCTACATATGCCAGTAAAATCAGTTTTGCAGCAAAACTGGTGGATTTATCTGTCAGCTGACATTCCACCATGCAAAGATTTTTGTGTCACGTTAGTCTCTGTACTCCCTCTTGGTCCTGTTGTTATTGTTGAAATTCCAATGAGTTTTTCCTCCATTGTGGACCGGCAGCTGTCACGTCTAGGTTTACCTTTCTATTACTGACTGCGCCCTCAGAGGTCAGCGCACTACGGGGTCATAGTTCAACAAATTTGAACTTTGCGCACTACACAACGGTCCACGCAGCCCTTTGGCTGTTTTAGTTTACGCGTCCGCGTGTCCGCGAGGGTCCGCGTGACGTAAATTTCGTCACCGACTGACGTCAGTAGATGTCCGAGCCTTAAAAATTAAGGCGTTCTGTGCGTGGATTAAAAGAAAACTAAGGACATATTATGGGCTTTGTGTTTCACTCTTCTGGTGAAGCGCGTCCCCTCACTACAGCCAAGTATGTGCGCGTCCGCTGCCCACGAGCTTGTCCGCAGCTGTCCGCGTGCGCACCCCTTTTTCAGCGGATGATCAGCCTCAATTGAAATGAATGGGAGAGACATGAGCAAAATGTATCTTCCATAAAAAGAGGGCTCCAGCACCAGCAGTGTTCATACCCTTAACAATAATAACAAATGTTATTCTCACTTCAAGAAATTTATTTTAAAGTACCTGGACGAGTACTTTTTAGATAGTCCTTGGATAATATTCAAATTAGCTCGTGGTTACAGGTATATGTTTATCCATTTTACAACATCTTTGAACATTACAAAAGATAAAATTACCTTTCTTGAGCTTTTATATTTTCAATATTTCTTGCTACATGTTCCAGGTGCGTGAGCTGGAAAGTGAAGTTGAGGGTGAGCAGAGACGTGGAGCTGATGCTATTAAAGGAGTGCGCAAATATGAGAGGAGAGTGAAGGAGCTCACGTACCAGGTACTGTTTGTTTTCCTTGAAAACTATCATTAGTTAGCCACCATTCTGTCTCTCATATCTTTCATTACTAAGAATCCTTTATCTCTATAGACTGAAGAGGACAAGAAGAATGTAACCAGACTTCAGGATCTGGTGGACAAGCTGCAGCTCAAAGTCAAGGCCTACAAGAGACAGGCTGAGGAGGCTGTAGGTTTTTGCAAATCATAATAATAATAATAAGAAGAATGACAATAGTTCTTCTTCTTCTTCTTCTTCTTCTTCTTCTTCTTATTATTATTATTATTATTATTATTTTGCTGTTGTTGATGGTGGTGGTGTTAATAATAATAATAATAAATGGAATACTCAGTGAATACAATTCCATACTCTTCACAGGAGGAGCAGGCCAACACTCACCTGTCCAGGTTCAGGAAAGTGCAGCATGAGCTGGAGGAAGCTCAGGAGCGTGCTGACATCGCTGAGTCCCAGGTCAACAAGCTGAGAGCCAAGAGCCGTGATGTTGGAAAGGTATCAGTATTATTCTATTTTATTTCATGTGTAAGTGGTGTATTTACTAAATTTCTACATGGTTTTCAGAAAAATGAATACTTTCCTATAATATGGTCCTAAAAACAATATTTTTCTTTTTCACCCTTAGGGAAGTGACTCTGCTGAATAGGACACAAAATCCAGTTGAAGCATTCCAACAGAGCTCATAAAATATGAGTCCCTTGTTGAATTATCTTCTGTAAAATTTCAATAAACATCAACATTTTCTCTTCTATCCTGTTTCCTGTCTTCTATTCTGTTCGGACTTAGATTAGCTTGCAAAGCTAACAGCTAAGTGGAGCTGGAGCAAACCCAACCTGTTCGTCATTTCTGCATTTCCACTTGTTAAGCACAATTTTAAAACCCCATTTTCTTCAGGTGCTTCAGATAAGCCACACTAATGGCTCTGAACATGGTGTATGTGAATTCCAGTTTGAACTTTTACACCATGGAAAATTTTGAATATGGTGGAAATGGATCTGCAATCAACAAAAGAGGCAATACAGATAATCTTTGTGTTTTTTAGTAGCAAACATAAGAGGGATTCCTTTGAAACATTTATTGGACATCCATATGAATTATGTAGAATAACAATAGATGCATCAACCAGTCAAAGTGTAAATCACCACTTCCTCATGTGGGTGCTGCCACATCTAGCCAAGAGCAGGGTTAGAAACTTCATTTTTTTCCCTCATCAATTAATACTCGATCACACCATTTTGTTCTTTTGCCCCTGAAAACAATACTGTTTCAGTGAAAGAATAGGTATGTAACTAAGTATATATGGTCCAGCTGTTATCAGTGATGTAGCTCAGCTAGTCAAGAATTGGGAACATAAACTGAGAATCACATTTTTGTTCTTTTCATTATTGTTTTTATTGGCTTTTTTTTTTTTTTTTTTTTTTTTTTAATTTATTTATTTATTTATTTATTTTTTTTTACATTTTTACACTGTGTTTAATTCAAGCCTATCTGAATTTTTTTTCTCTGGGATTACCAGCTACAGTGGTAAGAACTAATAGTTAAAATTTCATTTATATTTGATGAAACAAAGCAATGAGATCACCTCTAGCCTGGTTTATTGAGCTAGAAACAAAATAGACAATGCATGCATGGAAAATTAAGCTAGCACAGAGGGGAAAAAAGCCTTGAAAGTTGTAAGCCCAAGATTCAACAACATCTAACTTACCTAGAGTTGAAAATAAACAGAGCAAACTTCAGTTCTACTCTGACAATAGCTTCTTTTTAATAGGTATACTTTATGTCAACCAGAGATACAATGTCATAAACACATTCAAATGAATAATTTCAAAGAAACATGCCTATAGAAAAACTAATCATTAACAATGAGGCATATTTGGTTGGCTACCTTTTCTTGCCACCATCCTTCTTGTCTTTCTTTCCACCCCCCTTTCCCTTTCCTTTTCCATGCTCTGCCTTCTGCAGATGGGCTGTGTGAACCTTCTCAATCAGAGAGAAGTAACTCTCATCTAGGCTGATAGGGCTGGTCGCACGGTTCCTCTCGTCATTTGGGAATGCATTGGGAGATGATGGTCTTGAGTGGGATTTCATGGGGCTTCCATGGCTTGGGGAGCATAGCCTAGAGTTGCTGTCCTCTTTTGGAACAAGGCTTACGTTGAAGGACACGGGTCTGCCCGGTGTTGGAGTCAGAGGAACCACAAGGTTCTCTCCCGGGGCTCCTAGAGTAAGGAAGACTTCTGGGAATCCAGATGGTTGGTCATCAATTGTTTGTCCCTTTGACAGATAAAAGAGTCAAATCAGTTACATAGCTATTATTGGGACAACATATTTAGGTAATTACCACACTCACAAGCTATGGCAATGACCTGGTCTTACCTGCTGTGGTGTGAAGCTCATGGACACCCTCACTGTAACCTGTACAAAAAAATATGTCATTGTTGTATTAAGTGTTGCAATGATTTTAGCTAGCTTGTTGATATTCATTATTAAGTGGCTGCAGACAGGTTTGCCCAAATGAAATTTTGGTGTTGGGTATCGCCACTTCTCTGCATACAGGAAGGAACAAACTGAAACTTAAAAGTGAAATACAAACCTTCTCCAAAAAAGCAGTGAGTGAGCGCTGGGCTCACCAACATTACATCTTTATCCTCTCTCGTCCCTTTGGCATAAAGTCATCACAAACCAAATGCGTTGGTAAATATGAGTGTGGGGTGTGCAGCTTGCAGACATTTTGTTACATGTTGTCTTGGTATTGCTTCTTCTACCTGGTATTTGGAACCGCCAACTTCTAAAATTGCTTTAAGCCTTCAGTCATGAAATTATGACACACAAGTGCAGTATAAGGCAAGTGAGTGAAGTGAAATATAGAAAACGAATTCACAAGACTTCCACATATTTTGGGGGACATTTTACCTGTGCTTGGGAATTTTGCTTCTTCTGATATTCAGACTCGGGGCTGAATGAGGCAGATTTGGGTATGGCTTTGGGGGTGCCAGATTCTGCATAAGCCATTAGAGATGGAGTGGTGGGTCTGGAATAAGCCTTCCTTGATGTTTCTGGTGTCCCTTCTGTCAGAGTAATGTGTGGTGCATGATCCTTGCAGAAGAAAAACAGAACATGAGGCACTTCAGCTGCCTAATGTCCTGCCATTTCACCATGCTGCTGAATTAATTAATGAAGGCAGTTAATTAATTAATTAATTAATTATCAAATATTTATATGTCAATATACTTGTCTTCACATGTCACATGGGTGGTATATGAAATCTGTATCTTAAGGAGTTACAGCAGTTTCAAGAAAATCAGGTTTTCCTAATTAGTATGCAAATTTATGCAGCAAGTCATTTACTCTATGGGGGGAATCTGGTGTGAGCATGAAGCTGCAATCATGTGCTGTTCTTGAGTTATGACATTCACAACAATGTGTCTACACAGGCAGACACACACACACTGACAGATGCCACCGTGACACCATGAGGTAACATGTACTGTACCATGGTGGTGGGACACAACAAAAGTAACAGGAAATTACATTTAGGCTGGCAATGTCCTTGATGGTCACACCATAAGCTAATTGAGACTTACGTGGACTCCAAGTTTTGCATTATTCTCAGTCTGTTTTTTATCAGAAGTCCCACTTATCCCTGGCAAAGTAGGAAGTGCAACACGCTGATCATCTAATCTCCTGCCCTGACTGGAGGCAATGATTTTGAAGAACGCATCAGCTTCTGTCCCTGTTGTGGAGAGTGGAGAGTCATTTCTGAGATATGCCAGAGACAGAAAACACAGAACTGACCATGAGTGCCTGTGTGCTGCTCTGACCTGTGGACGCGGTATTTCCAGCACTGCCATTGTGTGTGGGTGTAGTCGGTGTACTGCGGCTCGGCTGTAAAGAGCAGCGTTGTTCATCCATACGTCCACGCTGAGCATGATGCATCATTTTAAGGAACTGCTCCTGCTCAACTTGAGATACATCCTGACAAAGAAAAAGAAGTCAGCAGTGACCATGACATTGGTGCACGTCACCCTGGGTGTAACTTTTTTTTTTTCAATATATGTGTGATATACAGTGTCAGAGACATTGCCACTTGAAGCATGTGAACTTTATTGCCTGTTGGCATAGGAAATTTGGCCCAAAATACTAAGCATGAAGCTTACTTCCCCGTTGGCCAGTTTCATTTTGTAGAAGCCAGATCTGAATATAAAGCTACATAATCTCTGCCAAGGTGGGTCAAAATCAGGCCAGTGGTGTCTGAGACATTGCTGCTTTAAGTTTTATGACTTTTTGGCCTGTTTGTGGCACTGTGGTGGGCAAATAAATTAACTTTTTTGGACACTGGATGTCAAAGTGAAAATGCATCATTCCCCAAAGGTTCAACAAATTTGACCCAGCAGTGTCCAAAATATTGAGTGTAAAAGCTTAGTGCCCTGCTGGCCTGATGGTAGACAATCAGGTATATATTCAAAATGCGGCACACCAGTGTCAAAATCTATCATTCCCCCAAGTTTTGTTCAAAAACGGATCATCAGAAGCCGAGAAATCAAGAGAGCCTTTGTCCCTTCCCTGATCTTCATTAATGGGGGCCAAAAAATTGCAGTGGAAAGTGGAAATAAGACAAAAATCTCAACCAGTGGTGGCTAGTGACTCAAAATGTTCAGGAGGGCAGGGCTTAGTCTAAGCATTTGAAGTAAAGAAGACTAAACAACTACAGTTTGTCTTAAAAATATTGAGGAGGATCACCTTCCCAATCCTATTTTGACGTAATCTTGTTTAAATCAACAAATAAATAAAATAAAAAAAGGGGGGCTTATAAAAGTGCAGGCTGGAGGAGGAGCTCTGTGTGTTGTGTGGTCTGATTTCATCACCTGCTGGGGCTGGTCAGTCTTGGCAGGGGTGAGAGAGGCAGACCTCTGGGTTTTATCAGAGGGACCAGTCGGACAGAGCCTGTCGGTACCGGACTGGGCTTTCCGCTGGGCAGGTGGGGAACCTGAATTCTGGAGGACATGGGGTGCAGAACATCTCTGTTCATCCATCCTGGAGCCCTTTGAAACCAAAAATAGGATTCTTTGTTGTAATGTTGAATCAAAATAGTTTTTTCATTGCTGCAAATATCGTGTAGTAAGATTTTGAATAACAAAGTAACTGAAAACTCTTAACACCTTCTGCTGTGCTCCTGCTGCTTATTCCTTGATTCATGCTTTGTTTGCTTGCTTGATTTTATTCTATTTTTAATGTTTGTCTTTTTCTGCTTTTGTTTTAATTAGTTTTGATTTGATTTAATTAAATGAATTGATTGTATTTGATTGATTTGCCCACTTGGCATCCCTTGTCCATCTGGTCTGTTTGGAAGAGGCCTCCCTTTCTCTGTGATCCTCCCAAAGATTTCTTCAATTTTCTCTCTTTTTGGGCTTCTGGGGGTTTTTTGGAGAATTTTTTCTTGGTACAGGTCAGGTCAGTGTTTTCTATCATCGTGGGCCTGTAAAGCTCTTTGAGACTGTGATCAAGAGCTCTAAATAAACTTTAACTTGTGAGTATGTTTCTTACACTGCACAGTATAAGGGACTGACCTGGACCTTGGAAACCATGTAACACAAGTAGCTTGCATCCGCGCCTGCAGCAGTTGATGTCGTGCCTCCGTTCTGTATCCCCGGTAACGACGGAAGAGACACTCTTTGGTCGTCAAGCCGTTGGCCCTGAGAATTAGCCAAGAGGCTGAAGAACTTTTCAGATTCTGGACCTGGAAAGATAAAAGTAAAATGAAGCATGGTACTTATGACCAAATATGTAAAGAATATATGAAGTGCATTATATTATCATTGACAATGAGGACAACAGGGTTTCTACCCTTTTCCTGGCATCAAAATCAAGACTTTTTCAAGACCCAAATACAAAAATTCAAGACCTATTATACGGTAAAAAAAAAAAAAATAACAGAACAAAAAAAAAATCCAAAAAACACCCATCTGTTCAGTTGGATCTCTTCCCGTTTTGCCTTCCTCTGAGGCCAGGAGTTTGTGGAATTCAAAATTTGAGACCTTTTCAAGAAAATGACTGTTTTTAAGACCTTTTCAAGTCTTGAATTTGAAATTTGATTCTCAAGACTTATTTTTAAGACCTGTAGACACTCTGTACAACCAAAGTGTCAGAAAAAGTGTCAGGAAGGTGAACAAATCTTTATGAAACACAAAACAATGGGTTAACCTGAGGGCGGGGCGCTGTTAGTGGGCTTGCTTTGATCATGTTTGGGTGTGGAGTGGGGACTCCTGCTGGGATCTAGGGTGCAGCGCTGTTCGTCCATTCTCCCACGCTGGGCATGACGCATCAGGCTAAGAAACTGCTGCTGTTCAGCTGCATTTGCTTCCTGGATAGGAAAGGAAGCGATACACACCCCGTTAGTTTACACTGCTTTAAAAAAGTGTACTATTCACTATATCACATTTTTAACCTGAATCCAGTCTGTGTAATATTCTACAGTGGTTTAATTTCGAAAATACTCATTTCAATTTTAGAGTAAGCCAAAACTATTCATTTTGGTATGTCACCTGATGCTTAGAAAATTACAACATCTATTGCAAAAGGAAGCTATTCTTTGACTGAATTCCAATCAGGTAAATTCAAAATGTCTTTTTTTGACAAGCGCCACTATACAGTACAGACACACACACAAACAGACACAGTGATTGTTTTTAAAAATGAATGTTGCTGTCACCTGAATTTCTCTCCTACAGATAATAAAAAATGACTTGACTTGAGAACATACCTGATTTTGAGATGGTTTATCTTTGCTTTTTGGTCGCTCTATGTCTGTGCCAGGGCTGAAGGAGGCTGAACGTGGAGGGCCAGGCTCAGAACAATTCTTCAGTGGTGAAGACTGAGGGGTCTTGTTTTGGGGTAAGGAGCACCTTTGGTCGTCCATTCTGGAGCCCTGAAAATGAATTGGGATGTTTTCAACATTCTTCATCTAACGTACATTTCTGCAAAACATAAAATTTCAGGTCGTGCCAAATAACTGCTGGCTTGGAAAAAGTGACAAAGTGTTTAAAAGTGTATCAGCCATGTAAAGCCAAGCTGTCAACTGATTTGAATTTTACAACTGAAAGATGTGCAACATCTACAACTCTACCCACAACTAATGGCACAAGCCATGACCTGTTGGTATGCTCCAACAGGTCAATTCCATGGAAAGAGGCTATACCTCCAACTAATGCGGTGGGTGAAATGGCTCATGGGATGAAATTACTATAATTTTGTGGCTGACTGCCCCCCTGTAGATGTCTCAATGCATTGAGCCTTCCTTGTTAATTTAAATTTAAATCATGAACACAATTACATTTCTTTTGTGTATTATTTTGTTCACATTCTAGTTTCATGATTGAGCAACATTTGAAGGCAGACCTGACATGACCCTGGTTCTGGTGTTTTAATCCATGCATGACTAAGGGTCTAGCCTGACTTCAAGACTAACCTGGACTTTGGAGACCATGTAACACAAGTAGCTTGAGTCTCCTCCAGAAGCGGCGGGTGTGGCCTTTTCAGTCTGAATGCCTGGCATCGTGGGAAGAGACACTCTCTGGTCATCAAACCGGCGGCTCTGAGTTTTGTCCAAAAGGCTAAAGAACTGATCAGAATCTGGACCTGGGAGGATGAAAAATGAAAACCACCACTTGTGAGACCTGGAATGAACAGAAAAAAAAAAGTAACAATTCTGGAAGGGAGAGATTAAAGGTTATTCGGCTGTTTTTGTCACTCACCTGTGGATGATGCAGATGAGTGTTTGGGTGTGCAGGGGGCGCTCTTACTGGGATCCAAGGAGCAGCGTTGGTCGTCCATGCGTCCACGCTGGCCATGGCTGATCATAGTCATGAAATTTTGTTGCTCAGTAGCTGATGCCCCCTATTGGACAGTAACTCTGTGTTAAAGGTCAGCCCCAAATGACCACAATCGACCTTTAATGCCACACCATAAAGAAATAGTAAAGGAAATCAGCAATGGTTAGGACTACCAAAATAATACAGTAGGATTACAAACTTGTATGGCCTTGGACGGGTCACGGTGAGGGGAAATCTGCACTGGGCTGGATGGTACAGAGAGCAGCTTCTTGTTTGTATCAGGTGTGCTCAGGCTCTGAGATGCAGAGTCCTGATGTGCACCGTCCCCAGAGTCCAAAGAGAACAAAAGTCAGATTTTGGGAGTAAACTTCAGTGGTACATATTTTTTTTCACTTCTGCAAATGCACCCAATATAAAAATCTGTAGTCTTAGTATAGTACCTTGTTGTTGTTAAACCCTGGCAGGGAGGAAAGGGTCAACCGCTGGTCATCAAGGCGCTGTCCCTGGACGCTGGCCAAGGCATGAAAGAAGTCCTCACCTGCACCTGTGGGGAGCAGGTTTGAGCCAGGAATGCACAACGGGACACATTCTTTGCAGAATTCTTGTATTTCTGTTTGTGTGTACTGTCCCAACCTTCAGATGTGTTTTCTGTTTGTTCTCGTTTCGTAGGAGTCAAGGTGCAACGCTGGTCATCCATACGTCCACGCTGAGAGTAACTCATTATGTCGAGGATTTTCTCCTGCTCGGGGGCTTCCTGATGAACATGGGAGGAAAGGATCAGCCGAAGGAGGAAAATACAATAATCAGAATCTAGAGTGTAGAAGACAGCCAATGTGTTTCTCTATGGCAACAAATAAATTGTTCTCTAACATTTTGGTTCACAGCCAAATACACATCATAAAAGAAAAAAAAGTGATTCTCTCTTCACATTGTCTACATTATATCCCACAATGGGTTCCAGATTGTCATGTTAAGAATCACTGCAAGAGAGGATTTTAACGTGTCAAATCATGACAGTTAACTATATCACATGCCAACAATACAACACAAAATCAATTGACCCTGGACAAGCATAAGTCATACTTAAAATGGTCTTTTTTGAGCAATTAATTACAATACTCTGTCATAAGAGAAAGAAGAAAATCAAATGACATCAAAACAAATGGCGTCATGCACTGCACTGATGGTAACAATGTACTAGTAAGACAAACTCTCTCGCATAACACTGAGTTTTCATGTCATACCAGCAGGATGCTGTTGGCTTCCACTTTCGACTCAACTTCTGCAGCCATCGTCACTCGGTAAAAAAGACAAATTAAAGAGGAAAAAAGGCGTCCAACTTAAGGGTAACTAAAAGTGCAACAGTATCAAAAGTTACACAAAATTACTTCCTTCAATCGATGGAGGTTCCATTCAAGAGCGCTCATAAAAATATAAACATTGCATGTGCAACGCACAATATGATCCTGTTCGATCTCCTCCAAATGTATACTGGATATGGCTTGAGGGAATGCTTTTAAATGGACTTAAGCTCTGAGTATTAACCCATTGCCATTAAGACCCCAACCAGTGGCCCCTTCTTAATATCGCCATCTGTAATCCCAGATGAAAACATAATCCTCAACATTGGAGAGGGATGATCTTTTCACCGGTAGCTATGTGCAGTCTCCTGCTGAGCCATTACTGTACTTAAAGTTGATGTTTGCATTTTGACAACCCCACAATACCATTATATTATCCAAGAAGGCATATGCCAGGTCAGGTTTGAGATATTCAAACACAAAACACTGTCAGAGTAGTCATAACTCTATATAACTCTCTGTATAACACTTTCAAACTTGAAAGAGTGGAGGATGCAGGTTCAAATCTAAAATAAAGGCAAACAAATCATAATGAAGACAGACCAAGAACTTAAATCAATAACTTTCATGTTATCTTTTGCTAAGTGTAATGATGAGCAATGGACATCTGAAAAACATGAGTATCATATGGCTCTGCTGAGGATTATGAGGATGATCAGGTGGCGATATGGGCTAATACATCTTGATCCTTAGAGGGGAAAGAAGCATTGATATAACTGACAGATAAATATCCAAAAGTCACAAGGCAAATGGTCTGGTAATTCAAGAAGAGAGGAAGAAAAAGAGGTGATGCCCTGAACTAATAGGTATCAGCTGATTAGAACTGATTTTAAGATTCTATTAGTTTTTGAAACTCAACATGGTCTTGCATGGTCTTGCTATTTCTGACCTCCTTCAGTTCCTCATGTCCCTGCCAGACCCCTCAAATCCTGTGACTCTCTCCTCCTAACTGTTCCCAGAGCCAGGTCTAAAAAATATGGAGAAGTTGTCTTTAGTTTCTACTGTTCTCGCCTTTGGAACAGCCATCCACCCTCCCTTTCCGCCGCCAAGGCTGCTGAAGGTTAAACAGCAATTGAAGACCCACTTTATTTTATTTTATTTTAACCCAACTGTCCTTAAATCAATTTAATTTTTAGGTCAATCTTTTATTTTTACTTGTATCTCTCTCTTATCTGTTTTAACTTCAGTTTTTTTCTGTCTCATCTTATTCAACTGAATTGAAAAGACTAAAGGGGTTCTGAGCTTCTTTTCATAAATTCGGTGACAAAGTCAGGTTGAAGACAGAAAATGGCCTGCACTCCACACCCACATCGGCTAAATTATACTAAAACTAAACTTTTCTTTGGCATAAAAGTAATCATTTCCATTTGTCATTGCCTTACCACCAGCATCAGCTATGTGGACAACAGAGAGGTGACATTAATCTCAACTTTTCTCTTCATCCTGCCTTATATTAATTCAAATATATTGTATTGATGCATTTTATTGTGGGATCACATTTTGTTATGGGGGGGGGGTATTAGAGTGAGCATAATTTTGTGGTGCTGTTCTTAACCAGAAACTCCCAGTGTTCTCTGCAGCTTTTCCAGTTCGTTGTCAGATGTGTCCTCATCATACATTGGGTGGCAGGACTCCTCTCTCTACTTTCTGGCTATGAAGGGATGGTAATGAATATTCAAACTGAAGGCAAATTGAGCTGGTCCAAAGGCATATTGTAGGGAAACCCAATTTGAATATTCCAATTCAGTGGTTTTCCCTTTAAGAGAAGTCAGGGAACTTGGGGGAGTAAACTACAAATGTTTGAAAGAGCAATCAACAGAAAGACTTCCAAAAAAGACTGCTAACCCTCTAAGAGATAATGGACAAGGCACAATATTGAGTGAATATGTTATGCTTCTTTTATTAAATATTTTTTACCGAGGACAATAAAGAAACAAAGACCCACCACACTCACTCCCATTCTTACTACATAAAAGTACATGGTAAAAGTGCAAGATTTCAGAAGAAGACAGCAGGTGAGACATTCTGAGATGACATGGCACCTAGAGGAAAAGGTACCAAACATTGGACATCACTGGATATACATTTCTCCCATTGCCTTTCACAGATCTATAATAGGCTTATGATGCAGGCAGGATTGAGATGATCCAGTTTTGTGAACTTGGTGCAATTTTATGAGTACAAAAATAAGGAAAATTAAATTCATAGCGACAAAAATAAAGATGGGTGAATTCTGATATAATTACAGAGCAAGGTACACTACATCAAGTAATCTTCATAAAGTTCTTTGTTCAAATTAAATATTCTGAATACAGTTTCGATCACAGCAGTAGTATATACACATTCCATTTCATAGTAAGCATTATAATAAAAAGAACATTCTAAAAGGGGGGAAAAGAGAATCACAAATGTTTTCCTTCGATGATTAAATCTAAAATTTGACTCTACCATAAGGTGTCAAAGACGCTGTGACAAAAGACCAGAGCCCAGTTAACTCGAATGAAAGACTGACACCTGATCCCAGTGTGCTTTGCCTGCCCAGGGTCTTGTCTAACAATCAGGATTAGGCACTTGGTCCAGTCTCTTCAGGTCAGTGAGGAAGCTGGTTGGTGTCAGGATGTGAGATGAGCCTGCCATAGGGAGAAATGGGGGAAAAGATACTCAGTCCTCAGAAGAAGGTAGAATATCATTATGTAAACAGTGATTACTTGCAAAACTAATGAGCTATGGCAGAACTTTTCCTCAGTGCTTACCAATCAGCACCTCCCATTTCCCATCAGTAGCTCGAGTGACCTCATAGGCAGAGCGCATCTCTGAGTGTGACACCCCGCCAATCACAAAAATGATGAGCCGAGGACCGGAGCGATATTCGGTCGCAGATTTATTTTTGTGCCAGTGTCCAAAACGTGCGCTGCTGTAAAGATATTAAAACAGTATTTGAGTGACCAGGTCTGTTCATCATCCTAACGCCTGTTTGTGAGCTTCTAATTCTTTCACATCGACATTATCATTCAGTCATAATGAAATGTAATGCAAATGTATTGCAACGCTTCTCTTTGATTTGGTGGTGACTAGAAAATCACTCTCACTATTGGAAAATGCTTTGAGAATCATAAAAATAATAATTCCAGGTAACTATCCAAAATTAACAGTTTCAAAGCTAACATTTAGAGTTGGTCACAAGTAAGCTAATAATAACTCTTAATTTGCACTGAAGCTGTAATCAAAACCAAAGAAATACAAGTGGGAATACATCACAGCGAGTCCAAGTTGTAACATTCCACATGTCAACAAACCGTAAGCACAGGATTCAAAGATGAGTTATATATAGTACATGTCAACAGCTGTTGCAATAATAATGAAATGTCAGTGTTGACATTAATGACTACTCAGATTTAAAGGCTGGAAAAGTACTCTGCCAGGCAGGAAGGAGACAAAGCATTGTGCATTAGTAAATGCAGATTATCAGTCAACTCAGGTCCATGAAAGTGGTTTGTGTAACCACAATAATCATGATGGGAATTCCAGGGGGATTATGGGACATTCAAAGTTAAACTGGCTTAATTTCGCCTTCAACTTTTCAACTGCTGCTCACTTTGTCAAAAGCCCAGTTCCAACTGAGTTACAGGGATAAAAGCTTTCATGTGCCAAAAATAATCTGTCTACCACCTCAGCTGATTACTCATCTTTGTATTGCTTAAAAAAATGGGCATTTTCCTGGAATGCTATAAGAAGCATGAGGGATTTTTTTTTTAAATATATGCCCCTCTTATCCCTTAACCTTCCTTTACCTCTGTATTTGCATTGTGAACTCACATGAGGTAACACTGTGTCACACAATAAAAAGAATCCTTTTCCAAAACCCACCTGACTGCAGTCTGTGTTGTGTTGATTGGAGCAGGATCAGAAATGAATGGCCACTGCTTTCTGTCCAGTTTGTCCTCTATGGCATTCTGGGACAAAGAAACAGAGATGAGGTGTAAAATCAAACAAAATCAAAGCTGGAAGGCATACTTTGATCATGTCTACTACACTTGCAACATCTTTTAGATGTTCATACCTCCATGATGTCTTTAATGGTGGGTGTCCATCTAGAGAGCTGGTAGGTGCTTTCGGTGCGCTCTTTCTGCTCTGGCAGCATTTTCCCAGCATTGGGGCCCTGACAGAAACAATATAATTTGTATAATAAACCATAAGTTAATGCTTTTACAGAATAGATCAATGTGAATGCAACCAAATTACAAGCAGGAAATTTACCCCAGATATGATGTTGCAGCCCAGGTGCTGCAGGTTGGTGATGATGTTGCTGTCTGCCTGTATGTTGGCGTGCTGGATGAGCTTGGTAAGGTTCTCCTCCCCGATGCCTACACAGACAACCATACAGACTCTTCATATATATACATGGCAAAGCCCATAATAAAAGCTCTGGTTTTCATAGCTATCCACTCTGTTTGAGTATTTCCTGTCAAATTCACACATTTCAGAATTCTTCTCTGCACCAGCAGTCCAGAAGGTGCCACAAGGGTATTAGTATAAAATATGCAAACTCCTGTATTGAGGGCTCACCTTTTTTCTTGTGGAATATGTACAGCAGTATGATGCGGATCTTGTCATAGGCCTCAATTTCATTGTTGAGAAGCACAGGAACAATGCTCTTCATAGCATCTTTTAGAGGTTGTCCTTCTGCATTTGAACCCATGGCCAAGTCCTGTGAGACACACCAGTAGTTAAATATTAACTACCATTGAGTCTGCATTCTACACACACCCTCACTCAATTATAGCACCATTTTGGTGAAAATATCTTACAAAAAGTCTCTTTCTTTCTTTCATTCTCTCTCTTTACTTCAGTATAACATTTTCACTTTATGTTACATGTATGGATTTTCACAGAATAAAAAACAGTCAGTCCAAGTGATTCCATTTCACTGTCTCCAAGGCGATATGCTTCGTTATATAACTTTGCGTGTGAGCAGTTATCGATACAGGGATTTCAGGAGCCTGAACGCTGGTGGTGGATTTACAGGGCAGCTGATGTTAGAAGACTCCTAAAGTCCAATGGTGATGCTGGACAGAAAATGTTCTAATGAAGTTAAAGATGGCTGTAAGTGCCATGCATTCCATGTATCTGCAGCTTCTCCTTACCTTTTTTTCTCTCTTTTCCTACAACTTCTCTCTCACATGACCATGCTATGATCATAGAAATCCTGACAAGACACTATAGCTCTGACCCTTGCACATTTTATTATTGTCTGCTTGTCATTTTTGTCTTCTAGGAAGTGTAGATTACTCTACTGTTACACTCACTGTAAACAGCAATGGATCAAGGTGTCACCAACATTCCTAAATTATTAAACCATATAATATGAAAATTAAAACAAGTGAGCAAACCACTCTTGAACAAAGAAACTGACCTCTAATTCATGATAAATTCCAGAGCTGGATGTGTAATTCATCAATTACATCAAAACCATTCACAAATACTGGCTACTCAACTTCGGCTTTTACTTACATTTAGCTTCGGGAGATTCCTAAAATCTGTCTGACCTTCCTAAAAATCTCTGGCTAAGCTTTATGCTTAATTTGGATTAAGCCTCATTTCGGACCAATCAACCCCCCAACTGCATGAGAGCAACTGAAATCGGAGAATGGTTTGAAAAGCACTACAATAAGTGTCATTAATTATAAATAAAGTTATACATAAACACATTTGTATTGAGTTGCACCAAACAATGCCGAACATTTATTATAAAAGCACAGCTGACAGAGAGCTGTGGCTGCTTGGCTAAAGCTGTCCATCTTAGAGCCAACACATGCCCATAGGATTAAAGAGACAGCTTTCAGACATACTGAGGCTCCATTAGTGCGATGGAGGGAACTCACTCATAGAATAAGGCCCCATTAACACTTACTTCTCATAATAACACAACTATGCATAGCTTATCATTTCTTCTGTGCCTGTGATTCATATGATACAGCTCTAAATCTGGTAGAATACACACCCTCAGGCAGACAAAGCATGTCTGTCACATTCAGACAATGTATTAGGGCTTGGCGGTGGTATGGGACATTGGCTTTATCCCTGGCTCATGTTGATGGAGGGGATTTCTGGATTGCGAGTTGCACATGTGTCTGTGATATTAGAGGTCTTTACTCTTAGCAGTGACATAACAGCTTCCTCTGCATTACTTTACATGTAAGGAGGTGGATGTCCGGCCTCAAGCTCTTTATGCAATATTACCATTAAGATTCCCCATTAAATATCACCACAGTGCCAGCAGTGCTTGGAGATTTTCCACAGGAACTATTAATAAAGATGCTGTTGTGGCGAGGTCATTTGCTCTGCTGAGTGAGTGAAAGACTGTAATTCCATGTCAGACATACTTACAAGATACTTAGAGTCACTGGCTCACAGTGGACCTTGTGCTATAAACTCATTAAATGTGCGATTCTATCTGTGTAGTTAAACTGCAGAGCTTAACTATTTATCAACATAAATATTGAAACCTATTTTTCACACAAATACAAAAATAACTTTGAATCTATCTGAAATTCCCATGATTCCATTCCTAGAAAATTGGAGGCTTAATGAGCATACCTAGACACACAATAGCCGTAAAAACACCCCATAGAGTTGTTTGTCAGTATGGAAACAATGTTCGTCTAAAACTTGCTAAGAAATGTGTGATTTTTACATAGTCTCATGACTGACAGAACAACATTTTTGCCATTTCTTATGAGATCCATGACAGTATAAGCTGTATACAGCATGATAGTACTCACCTGTTCCACCTCACAAAGCTTATCAAGAGAGGCCTTGAATTTCTTCATACAGGCTTCTGCTAGGTGCAAATGAGTGGAGTACTGTCAATAAAATAAATAAAGGTTACACATTCAGTGTGGTTAATCATCAGTAATTACTTTACAATTATGCACTAAAACCATAAAAAACACATTATATTTGTGACCATGAACAGAACAGTTGATGCTTTTTTAAGTTAGAAACAAATAAAATACACTTAATATAAATGGGGAGACTGTGTTAGTAGAAAATGTGCCAATGCACAGTGTAAGTGTACTAGGGCACAGGCATATTTTCAAGTTCAGAGTGATGTAAAATTTCAAAAGAAAACACTATGACTCCACAAAATCAGTCACCAAATCACTGTGACAAAAGGAGCTTCAGAAGAACGAGTAACAACACTGAAATATTTCCTCAGAGAGGATTATCTGTTTAAAATAGAATAATTAAGAGCTGATATTAAAGATAAAGATTTGACTTTCCAAAATGAGATAATCGCATTACAAACTTACCAAGCTCAGCTCCTTCTGATACTGTGGCATCTTCTTTAACATCTGAGAGAGATCTTTTATGTTTGCCTGAAGATGAAGAGACATTTTTTAACCAAAGGTGGAGCAGAAGATAAGTCCAATCTCCATGTTAAACCAATAACACTAACTGTGCAATAATCAGTAATGTCCAGAAATACTCACATTATCAGTCGACATCCTTTTACTTTCACAAAAGTTGCGGAGAAGTTCTGTCACTTTCCTGTAACAACAGGTTCAGTAAAAGCTGAGTTATCTTGGGCAGGAATAGCATCAGTTTTACATATTATTTAAATGAGCTGAAAGGGGAAATAGCTAAAAGGGAAGTACTTCACGTTCACTAATAACAGATGACTGCTGCAATAAAAAAAATAAATAAATAAATTATAGCGTATGTGAATTCAATATTCTCCTTTGAATCTCATCTCAGGATGTCACATATTACTTTAATTTGATGTTCATGGGTAGTGAGGAAGGTGACAAGGAAGCCCAATCATACCGAGATGGGATGCATGCAGCTGTGTCAGACTTACTTGGTGACATCTGCTATGTGCATGTGTCTGAGCTGAACCCACAGATCATCATCTTCATCCAGTAAAACCTCTTTCTCCTTTGCCTCCCCAATGCCAGTGGTCTGATACCTTACAAATCAAAACAGGAGCGTAAAACACAAACGAGTAGGGAGAAATAGTATTCCCACAACAGCATGCACACGGACAGGCCAGTCAGGCGAACACAGAGCAGTTTGCTCACCTGTAAATGTCCTGTTTGATGTCTAGCAAGTCGTAGGCCATTGCCTGGAACGTCAGCTCATGCAGAACGGGTGAGATGGGGTCAAAACCACGATCGACAATCAGTAACTGGGATCGCGCCTTGTCAGCACCCTAAAAACAATGAACATCATGGATAGTAACCAAAACTCATGAACTATTGATATCCATTTGCATCATGTCCTGAAGTCTTCCAAGCAGTAGATCTATATATTATTTGGATCAAGTCCTCAGCTTTGGTCCAGCTGTGGCTTAAAAGGTTTTATCTACAACAGTTCAATATCATTATCAGACTTTATGGATCAAAACAAACCTGAGGCACATCAAGGGTCCTTTCAGAACAGATATGATGTGATAGAAAGCCAACTCTAAACAGTGGCAGCACTATAGCGCTATAAGGTAACACTTCTTTACAAATTGTTGATGTCAAGTATGGTCAAATGACATGTTGGTGTATTCAAGATATGTGGGGACAAAAAGAGAAAGGTAATACATGCCTTTTGAGGCCCATCTCAGGAGCAAGGAAATGTCAGCTAAGAAGGACAGAGAAGAAGAAAGAGCAGGGTCCAGCAAAGAGTGAGACTAATAAGTAAAAGGAAATAAAACCCAGAAACCACAGAGACACCCATAAACTATGTAAGTGTGGAGCTGCATAATTTAAACTGTATTATCCTCAAACATGAAAAAAGCAGGAAATAGCAGTAAGAGAAGCATTTTGGCCATAGAAAACAATAAAGCCAGTGCAGCATATAGGAAATGCCATGGGTGGTGTTGTAGTGTTGAAGCATCCACTCACCTCTCCCATGCTAGGGTTGTCAGCCTTGTGAGCATTAAGACGCTGGTAGACCTCCTCAGCCAGTCTTGCGTTCTCCTCTGGACCCCTAAGAGACAGAGTGGTATGCAACTTTGAACCAATCATGCAATTTAGTGACATACTGTGTTCAGTTTGTATGCAAGGCTTCTGTACCTGCGGTAGCGGATTGCAGGGTACTCCTTAAGAGTGTCACACAGGGTGGCAATCTGTTCGGCCAGATTCTCCATCATTTTGCCTTTATCATTGGTTGCAACAGGACTGTAGAAGGAGTGCATGGAGGTGGGATCGTCAAGGGAGAAGACCTGTAGTGGTGAGAGGGATTGAAGTTTGCTTCAGTCGGGCCATAACCTTTTGAAGAAAATCAAGATGTAGAAAAAGTGGAGAGAGGTCCCCACCTGAGATTCATACGGCAGAAAAGCAACGTTGATCTCTTTTAAAGTCTTGATGACCTTGGCAACTCTGGATCTCCCGATCTCGGTAAAGAGCCCATCTGGACAAGCTGAAGAGGTGAAAAAAATTAGTAATGTACTGCATCATAATTAAGAATACAACTTCCTTAAATGGCGCAACTGTAACTGTGCATACCAAAAATGTATGTACAAATAATGATCTTACTGTCTGTGAAGAAGATGTGTGCTGCTTTGTAAGTGAAGGCAGTATCTTTGAAGTCATTGATTAGAGCTCGAACTGACTACAATTCAAACAAATTTTAAGAGGGATTAGGAAAATCAAAATAAGACACAGAAGGTTATGACATTATGAAGGGAAAACTGAGGGAATGGCACTTCTCTCACCTTCTCCACTGGTGAAATCAGATAAATGGCATCAAGACTAGAGATGGGCTCCCTGCGTTTATTGATATCCTCCACAACTTTGAAGCAGAGAGGAGAGGGAACATATTTCAGTATAAATAATATGATGGCAATATCAACTGGCAATAACAGGAAACACTAAAAATTACATGCAGTAGTAAAACACATACTGGAATCATACTGGAAGGATGCAACACCAAGAATCCATGGGAAATTTAATTATTCTGTGCTTTTTTTTGAGGTTGTTGAAAAATACTTTCACAGGTACACCAGTACATAATTTCTCAATTTTGTATCCACAATTTACTCTACAATAATTCCAATCAAGTCAGTTTATTTATAAAACACATTTAATTACAACAAATGTTGCCCAAGTGCTGCACAGCGTCAGACAACTAAAAACATTGGAAGAAAAAAGAAGAGGAAAAAGACAGGTTAAAACAGATTAAGCCATTGAATAAAATTAAAAGCAAGTTAAGGGTCTCAGTTGGCTCATAAAATATGAGTGTAAGCTGAAAAACAGTGCACACAGTGTACGACACGATACCCATTAGTTCATTTATCCTGATCAGAGGGCCAATTTAGACTTCTGTGCCAAAATCCCTCTTTATCTAAGCTGTCAGTGTCTGTGGCTCCTGCACAGTCATCAGAGGCTGCTGCAATAGTTTATGTGTACTTCTCTAAAAATGTAACTGCACGTAGCACAATGCAAGACTGCTAGAACTGTAACTGGTAGCACTGTCTTCATTATTGCAGAATTAGTAAAACTCCAGAATGCTGTCCAGTGTTTCAGCAATCTGTGCAGAGTAGACACAGACTCAAATGCAAATGCTCATACCAGCATAGGCCACTACGGTATTGTATGGTCACACTAAACACAGGAGTAAAAATTGACCTCATACTTACTGGTGACCCCCTCTGCCAAAATATCAGACATCTTGCAGCAGGATGACAGAATTCGCATGCTCATGTGATCCACAATGAGGACCTGGAGAAAGAAAAGATAAATCTGGGTTGTAATTTCAGTGGGGCAAAATCAGTAAATTTCTGAATTCTTTCAATTAAGAGTTAGTCACCTTCCATTCTCCATCCTTCTTCACACTTTTGATGACACCGTTGAGGATTTCTATAAAGAAAAAAAGACATGTTACAGACTAGTGAAGTGTCACTGCTGAATACAGAACATCAGTAACATCTGAGAAAGTAAACACAGCTTGCCCTCTTGGGTGTACAGCGAAACAAAAAGGTAGGCAATAGCTAGAAGTTGTAACCTGGCAAAAGCTTAAAGGCTGTAAAAGTTAGTCATGTGTCACAACTCTCTGTCAGCAACCAGGAACTATCTTTCAGCCAGTCCATATTTACTATTTGCATTAACTACCTGGTTTTAAGCTGTGCAACTTCCTTGTGTTACAGTCAAGTATGCATCCGATGATCTGATAAAAACTGTGAAGCTGGTCTTCACAGAGACAACTGCTGTGCTGGCAACACTAACGTTCACACCAGTGAAACAAAGTGAGCCGCAAACTTGTAATGAATGCTGCACGCTAACAGTACAATGAATCACAAAACCACGGTCTGAATTATCAGGGCCTGACCGCCAGTGTCTTTTAACAATGTGCTAAAGAAAGCACCATGTGGGATGACAAATAACAGTATATAGCTCCAAATGAAGAACTACAGCACATGTGACATCATGTTCTTCACTGTACCTCTGTGAGTCATCAGAAACCCTTAGTTAAGGCCTTTCATGTTCAATTAAACTCTAATTTCCACATAACAATTACATAACTAGATGGAGTGATGGCTGGCTGATGAAAACGATAAAAGAAAATGCTTTGGAGGCTTCGGTTATATATACATGTCACATATGCATTCACTACAGTAATACAAAAACATTTGGGATGTTATTTAAGTATCTCAGTGGATATACAATTTGTGTGCACCAGGATTATATACAAAATAAATCCTTATAAACTTCACATTGTGAAACATACCAAACTTGAGAAACAGGTGTGCTTTGCCAATTACAGTTTTAAACGCCCCC
The DNA here is from genome assembly GCA_900302615.1 of Holocentrus rufus. Taxonomy (NCBI): domain Eukaryota; kingdom Metazoa; phylum Chordata; class Actinopteri; order Holocentriformes; family Holocentridae; genus Holocentrus; species Holocentrus rufus. Next base: position 24,812 of record OMLF01051900.1, read on the forward strand.
ATTATTTATCTTTATAAATAATGAGGGATTAGTAATTCGAGGGCACGAATTACTAATTCGAGAGTGCAAATTAATGAAACATTCTCTTAAGGGTCTATTGGGGCTCCTTACTTTTCCTCAGACTCAATCGTCGAATTCACTTATTTCGAATGAGATGAAAAATGTATAAGAAAAACTGCAAAACGGGGGAAAGAGCCGCGACAGATTCGATTACAACAGCCAAAGGTTAAACTGCTCTAAACGTTTTTATTCATTTAATGCCCAAGTTAAGTGAAGTCGCCGAAAATAACTTACTTCCTCTAACATTGGCTAACATTAATAGCATCAAGGGCTCTCAACGCACAGCCAGCCGCTGAAGCTAGCAACCTGTTAGTAGTTTTTCTTTTACGCCGATCGATGCCACTACAGTAAACCAATACCTAGACTTATTAAATGTTTTTATCGAAAATATCACATTTAAAAAGGCTGGATATCTATACTTTTCAAACAAAATTCAGATTATTCCTTTAATAACGTTTCAAAACATTAGCGTTAGCATTTTGGATACTGACGGGAGCAGGAAGAAGTTTGGGCGACTCACTCCACTACTCGGCGTTTCGTTTGATATTCTCACATGTCAACACATAAACTATGCCCTACTGATGTCTTAAACTTAAAAAGTATGTGATATTACTACCAATGAGTAACTTACTTTCTCCTACCACCGCTTTCAACCCACTCGGTGCCATCTTGACAGCAGTTTGCTACCTTGTTACTTCCTTGTTGTTAATTTTTTTTTTCTTTTCCTGTTCCCCCACGCAGCTTTTTGAAAGGGAAACATTATCACCCAGTGTTTAATACCAGTACTGCATTAAAACGGAACCCTAAATGAAATGAATAACAATAATACTAATACTACTACCACTGATAATAATATGTCCATCAATAAATAAATAAATGTATACATACATACATATATGCATACATACATAAACAAAAATACACCTACAAAAATACACTGTTGCAATGCCCTTCACTTTATAGTACATTTTAGTCTTGAGCTATATTGGAGATTTGCTATAAGCTGTAAACATGTTCACTTTCACTTGCAAAAACCATTATAATATTCCTATAGACACTTAATTCGTCTGTGGTACTCAGCAGTGGCTTTATACTGACCGTCTTACTTAATGGTATTTTTAGCTCTATGCATCGCTATAATAATCCTATAATGTTCCTGTGGAGCATATATGCTATATTTGTTGTGGTCAGTAAGGGTTTGAGCATAAATATGTACACTTAATCTGTCTGTTGCAAGTACTGTGCACTGTGGCTTCGACATATCCCTTCAATCACTTTGTTCTCATTTCCTTTTGATCACATTTTCTGAACTTCCTGTGCGCCTGTAGGATTTTTTCAGGCACAGGACATATACACCATCACAAGAGGAATATTGTCAGCCTGTATTTACCGCGTTACGAAACACTATAATACTTTATATCGAATTCCAAGAAGGAATAATTAAAGCAATAAAAAAAACAGCTATAAAGAAATGCACACCTTCAGTCTCGACAGTGCCGAGACTGACGGTGAAAAGTCCAGTGGTCCAGGTTTGATTGCCAAATGAAATCTGAGGGTATCGTCTGATGAGCCCTGGTAAATTTATGTTGATAACCCTAACTGATGAGGAGTTGCATATTTCTGTTAAGACTGGTTGGTGTCAGAGTACATCCTGTACTAGTGTGCCTGGAAGAGCTCGGCATATCCCAGCTTTCTCGGATAGCAGGAAAGAGAGCTGTGTAGTTCTAGAGAGGGCAACAGTTCAATTTTGTTAATACAAAAGTAGAGGTAGACCCTCCTTACACCTTTAATGATTTTAACAGTTGCTCTTGTACCCCAATCTACACAGAAGTGCAGTGACATTCAGGCCAGTATAATATGGATCCCATTTTAAGTCATGTGTTGTTCTTTTAGCATTTCAGTTTGATCCATACATGTTAAACTGCCCCTCAATCTTTTGATAGTTCGATACAAGAAAGAAAGAATAAAATTTCTATGGTAACCAATCAATGTTTTATTTTTTCATCAAAGTTGAACTGTTTCTTCAATATTGAGGTATACTGCTATACAGAATACCACTGTCAAGCTTGTCGCAACCTACTTGTAACCTTCCAGGAGGCATTTTTGGCTCTAACAACCAGATCCTGCAAACTCATTTACTATTACATCTACATAACCCACCTTGAAAGTACATGAATTATTTTCAAACACATGGAGATATAGCTTTGAAATGTTTGTTTATAGAGGTAGTTATTTCATTTCAATTTATATAAAAAGCTTACCTGAACAAAAGATACTCTTAAGTGACTGGCATATTAATGTGGACTCAAGACTTATGATTTTGGATCTTACTTGACTAAAACACAAATGTATTATCAACAAAATGCCTATGAGGTGAAAGTTCTAAATTATTTCCACAAAGTGTACTTTTATTTCTACCTGACAAATTTGTTTTCAGTCCTTTGTCCATATTTGTAACTCCTAGCCCTCACATTTTCAGTGAATGAAGCATATTGCCCAAAGAGACACTGTCTAACCTTTTAATAAGACTCAAATACTCCACTTAAAGTATGGAAAGACAAAACTTCAGACAAAATGATGACAACTATAACACCTGCAAGATCACATCCCTCTCTTCTTCAACCACAGGCAATGCTTGCTTGTTTTCAAGAAGCAAAAATAAAAACATTTGTTACATTAATCCAAATAGGTGAGACAAACCAAACAACTTTTAATGAGAGACAGCATTAAAAACTGGTAAGACAATCAGAAAATGCGAATAATACACACAATATAAAATAAATTATTACAATTATATCTCATCCAGATATTTTGTGATACAGCAAGTAATTATTTTTTGACACTGCCACTGAAGCAAAACATACAGAGTGATCATGACATAAAAGCACTAATTTTCACTGTCTGAAAAGTCTTGTGTGATAGAACATCAGACAGAAATTTCAACAGGCATCAACAATCCCTGGAAAAACACCCAACACACCCTTGGGGTGTATAATCAACTCAGTGATTTCCGATGTGTCATGCTCCAGCGCCAATGAAACCACTTTCCTCTGTCAGAACAAAATGATGCTTTACCAGATGCTCTTTCCATTGTGTTGCTCTGGAGACTTAAGCCTTTTTTCAACACATAGTCCTCAGTTTTCAGACTCCACATCCATTTCTTTTAGTAGTCGCTGCTCCTTACGAACTCGCATTCGCTCTTTGAAGTCCTCCAACTCCTTCCTCTGGAGAAAAAAAAACAAAAAAAAACACACACACCAAGAAAAAAATAAATAAATACACAAAAATTCCAATCATAAGTAAGTACCTCCTGCAGCTGGAGTTATAACATCATTTTACACAGTACAGCAGGGCTTCTCAATGGATTTTTATTTATTTGTTCATTTATTTTTAAGCAATTCAAATTTAACCTTGTTCATGAAGCTGAAACCCATTGTATTAGATAAGAAGACGGACCATGTCAGACTCCATAGATTAAATACAAAGAAAAAAAATACAACCTGAGAAAATATAATAATAATAATAATAATAATAATAATAATAATAAGTTTTTTTATATAGCACCTTCCATATACAATGTGTAGCCCAAAGTGCTTTTCAATAGAATGAGGAATCAAGAGAACAGAAATAAGTAAAATAAAGTATCAAGTAGTAATATGTAGGCACTGACAGCTTTTTATAAACATGGTAATTCTTTGTGTCTGTTGGGGATCTTGATGAGGGAAAGTTAAGAGGAAATTCCATAACATTACTAATTTCAAACAGTTAAAACAACTACATTGTCCGCAGGCATGATGTGTACTAGCCTAGATACTACAAGAAAATCTCGCAAGTTCAAATTTCACATTTGAACTCGCTTTCCATCTAGGATCCCTAAATATAGATTAAAATATAATACGTTTAGGCATAAAATCTAGGCTAGCTATGTCTATGTATGGCCTTTACATAGTGTGGTGGGATTTCAGGTCTGACAGGATTTTATATAATTACTTATCTGTCTGCCCACAATTATACAACCCTTCTGAAATATAAGGCTTATCTCTCACTATGCATTCTTACTATCAAGTTCACTTACAAGTAGAATACTTACATGCACTTGCTCATCAGGGGGGAAAATCTCCCTCTGGATGCCATTAATAAAAACAAATCAGAAAAAGGCATAAATGTGTTATTTCACAAAGAGTTATAATAAAGGATGTTGGTCCAACAACAGTAAATAATCATCCTGACCAGAAATTATGACTTAGTGCTAAAAGATGACCAGCAGAGTTAATGATCACGTTACTGACCTTTCTCTTCACTATATATTCTTCAAAATATTCTGCTTGATTTGAGATCCAGAACATCGTGACAGGAAAGGACAGATACAGCATCATCTGTTCAAAATGAAAACAAATAGAGCATTCTAGTAGCTAGCAGAGAATGGCATAATGTACTGTTACATCATGACCACACTTAGCTAATGCTAATGGCTAGCTAGATCGGAGCACATATTTTCCCTATGATAACCACAAGAAAACAAGCAGTAAAATGGCAGTGGTTCTAGCTACATTCTGATATCACAAAACATGACAACCTATTACATTTATGTTACACTTACTCTGAAGATCTCTATTTTAACACCCATTTTTCGGTGATATCCACATCCAAACTTCAACCTTCACTATCTTACTTCCGGGCCTTTGCTCTACCAAGCACGTACGTAATTATTCAAAGGTCCAATCACTGGCGAGCTACGATGCATGCGCGGTGGTTGCCAGATATTAAAGTAACTTGATTTACAAAATTATGGACTTTGCACCATTAAAAAAAAATCACAAATAATGCCATTCGTGATCTCAAGAGATTACGAAAGGGAGCTCATGTCTTTGCTAATGAAAAAGGCCAATACTAATCGTACAGTACATGTACAGTACAGTAAACAAAGTGGTAGGATATGAATACTGCACCAAAAATGTCAGTAACTAAGATTAACAAACATACCGCTGAATACCCCGCAATGAAAAAATACTTTAAAAGTAGCCTATAATAAATTCACTAGTAAACAACGGGAATTAACTATACATCCTCTCATATGAATAGCACTGTGATATTAAAAGTAGCCTATAATAAATTCACTAATAAACAACGGGAATTAACTATACATCCTCTCATATGAATAGCACTGTGATATTTGTTATGGGTTGTATTACTGCCGTGTTTCATGCAAAAATTTGAGTCATGGGCCAGGTTGTACGCGTTTAAATCTGCTAATTTCCCTCTTTGTGAATACTATTAGACGCACTGATTTGCATTCAAGACTTGGGATTTGATGTATCCAAGCACTGATACGCAAGAACCCTCTCAAGGGCAGTTATGCACATTAAGTAAGATACCCCTCTCTAAGCACTGAAAATAAAAGCAGACAATTTGGGACTGTAGTGAGTGTAGTGTTGAGTTTCATGTTTGATGTTACTGTCCACTGTGGGGCGCTGCGAACCTTCACTTCTGTCCAGCTTTCAAAGGTAAGAAGTTAAGACCTTACAACTGCAAAGAGTCATTTGCTAGTGATTAATAACCCAACACATTCAATAGGCTTTGATCTGTGTGGGCATTATTGGATTACGGTCTGCAAATAGTCCTCTAAAGATCATATTGTGTGCATTATATGACGAAAAATAACTGCAATAATCCTGTAGGGACTTAAAGGCGAGTCTGTCTGTTCTCAGCAGTGAGCTGATAGTGCTTTTATATTTGTTGATGGTGTATTTTTCATCGTATCCCTTTGATATTCCTATATAGACAATGATATTTTATTATTGTAATGTTTACTGCAGGATTAACATCGTTCTTTGTTGTGAGACAGGCAGTATTTTGAGGAATAAGAGACGTACCTTTTTTCTGAACCATTCTTCAACATTTTCTGTCTTAACTTTGTTATCTGAAGGTCCGCTAGTAAAACAGCGTATTTTTACTTAATTTTATTGCTCACCTGTATGACGGTAAATTCTGTCTTACTCCGTGTGGTTAGGTTATGATTAGGATTAAGAAAAGCGTGAAGGGCAGGACTTGACAGGATGTGAGGCTGAAAGCGAACCCCTACTTTTTACCTCTTGTCCTAAAAAAATCTGTTGCCTCAAAAGTGTGACACGTTCTTTACGTCCCCTACGTAGAGAAATACGTGTGACGTAATCTACAACGAGAGGTGTTCAGGATCCTCGGAGAGAAAGATCCCGCGCGCCCTGGCAACCTGATAAACCCAGGTAAACGGTGTCGTTTCAATCATCATTTTTGCCAGTCATGTCGTCTCAGTAAGCCGTACGACTAGACAGTAATAAACATTTTAACAACAGTCTAAAGGCTCAAGACGCTGCGATAATGCCCGGCGCTAGTTGAGACTGTGAGTTGAACGGCGGCCTGTTCACGCTAGCTAGTTTGCTAGCTAAAGCTAGTTGGCAGTTGTCTATCAAAAGGCACAATAACTGCACCTACGCTGTGTATGTAACTGGCATCTCGTTCCTGTCTCACCCACATTTTGCTTTCAGATCGACCCAACAAATGTTGTTACGAGCAACGTGTAAGGCATCTAACGCTAGTTTGCTCGTCGACTGTCTTATGTTGTGGGAGACGCTGACGCCGTCACGGTGATGATGGCGCACACTCAGTCAGGCTGAGTCTATTTGCTGAGAATGCAGTCCTGGAACAATTGATATAAAATACATGCAAACGATTCACATTAATTTCCCTGAAGATTGGTACCACGATCGTTGGGACAAAACTGTGTTTGCTTGTGCACGCTTTCACTTTTCATATCGTATTGACGTTCATTACGAAACCCAGGCAATAATCCGAGCCCTGTGGCCTACGATCCTTGCTTTTCCGGCGATGCTCGCTTATGAACATTATTCTGCAGTTGAGCATTTTATTCATTACATCTAGTTGTTGCTCATATGTCGGACCAAGGTGTGTGGGCTTGTAATAACGTTATGTGTGCCTAACCACGACTGGGATTTGTAGACACAAAGCAGTGGCGTTGAGCCGACTGGTATTCTCAAACAGATTACGCATGTAGAGGCCCGTTACTTAGTTGCTACTGTCTCTGTTGTTTTTCTTCTCAAAGAGGTATCCGTTTTTGCAATTGGCTTCTTGTTGAGAGTCGTGTTTCTGCTTGTAATGATTGACAAATGGCATGGTAGCCAGACACATGAAGACCAACGTGATTGGAACATGCAGTCCTATCTACTGACGTCGGTATACCTGCAGTCATAAGCATATTTTGATTGGCTTTGTTTGCTTGCGGTGGCATAGACAGGAAACAATTGCCCAGAAGTGAATTTATTTAAACCTTAGAGCACGCAATTGATTATTACATGTGCTTTCCTTTGCCATGTATATTTTCTGAATCCATTAAGAAGAGCTGCAGATGTTGGAAGTGAATGGAAGCTGTCTGTTGGTACTGTGATTGCCTTGTGTTTAGGTGTAACCAATGTTTGCATTTCAGCCACAAGATGTAATTATGTAAGTGAGTACATGTAGGTTCAAAGGGCATGCCTGTACAAGGTGGGAAGTAGATCAGACAAGCTCACCGCGCTGAGCTTTCCCTGACCATCCTTCATACTGTGTTGGCTAATAACTGATTTTTTTGCAATGTACCTTGATCATGTTTGTCGTTGTTGAACAGGCTGCCTGCAAATTACTGGTGCAATTAAAGGGGAAACATGCATGCATGTACATACTTCCACAGGTTTTTTGTGGAAAGATGGTGTTTTCATCATAGATTTCTCCCTCATAGGCCTACCTGTCATTTTGGTTATTATACACGTCCCATGCTAGAGAACATCCTTTCTTTGCCCTCCTTGGAAATCTTTTACTGTTCGCTCTGGTTTAGTTGCCATGGTAACACCATCCTTGGCCTAGTTGTGAATGACCTCTGAATGAAGAGGAGCGAGTGGTCTGGGAACAAATGAACGAGCAAACGAAATCTATTTTAGTGTGCACGAGAGCTTCATTTATCACTTTTGAATAATTTGGCAGGAGTGTCGTAAGACTTACTACAATCATGTTAATAGCTGCCACTGTAAGCAGAATATTACAGAAAAAAGCTGCTCAGCCAGATGAAACCGAGCAGGTAGGTTAGCGAATAGATTACCTTTATGGTTTTGTATATTACCAGGACATGTGCGATAAAGTTGAGCATATTGTTTGTGGGCATGAAGTTGGTTCATCTTGTTGGAATGTGATACACAGCTCTCTGTCATCTCTCCATGTGAATGGTTGATCTCTTCAGCAAGGAGCTAAGAGCAGCTTCCTTGCTCAACATGCAGAAACACTATCATTTAAGGATAGGAAATAGCCATGTTGTTTTGTTGTTGTTTCTTTCACAGGGTCTTTGACTATGACCTGGTTGCAATGTAATACTGTCATATTTGGTAATTTAATCAATTGACATAAGAAGCCAAGCTTACACAACCAAGCGTAAAATATACCCAACCTTCCTTTCTGTCATGACTACAATATCAGCTCATTTATTGCCAGAAGACGGAAGAGTGGAGTGTTATTATTTGATGTGGGTGAGAGGACAAATGCATAGTTAGAGGGTTCAGCTAATTTTGTGTTGAGTTACATAATATTTGGACATCTGAAGAGCTGGGTCAAAGATGTGAAATGTTTTTTGTACTACCATATTTTCACCTTTATCTCTATGTTCCTCAACCTTGTTTACCCAAACACACACCTAGATGTACAAAAGTGCATACATACACCATTTGAAGTTGGCATACTGCCTGTACCCTTTTTTCCGCTCAGAGTCCCTGTAGGTTTCGGCTGCTCCGGTGCTCAGATGACTAATGGAAGTGCCTTCAGA
>OMLF01051905.1:0-11709 GCA_900302615.1 Holocentrus rufus
CAGCCACACAAGGATACACAGTCTCAAAAAAAAATCTGGTCTTTTCTGTCTGAATAGCAATATGTCTTGTGCTGTTCACAGGGAGCGTTATTGTCTGCTGCAACAGGGCCTGGACACAGAGCCTCCTCATCTTCTCTCCGCTCTCCTGTCTCCCCTCTCGCTCCGCTGGGCCTGCCGCTGAGTGTTATGCTCGGTGGCAGAGTGGAGCCTACATGCTATTAGTGCGTTCAGTTGGAAGGTAGTTGTGTTCCTTCAGCGGGTAGCTCTGTGGCTGCCCTGTATAGCCGAGCAGGGCTGTGTTTATCTGAAAAGGAGCCGTGTTGACACAGAGAGCAAACCAGCTCCCCTCGTATACTTCCTCCTCTTTTCTGAATTAGAGATTACAGGAAACACACCACGCCGGTGCTCTTTAAACTGTAACCCTTTCCATTGTTGGTGTAGGAAGAGAAAAAAAGAGTCATTTGTTCCGTGTTTTCTGTTGGTAATTCAGTATTTTCTGAGGAGAGAAGCCAGAATTTTAGTCATTCTGACAGCTCAGTCCAAAAAAAAAAAAAAAATCTCCATCTTAACAAGTCATTTAGTTTGATATTCAATGTCAAAATCTTTCAATCTGCCAGTGAGATGAGATAATCTCACTTGTTTCCAATTCTGATCGACTTGTCTCCAGAGTTTTACTGAATCGCGTGTCATTTTCTCGACAATAGTGGGCTGATCTGCCTTATTTCAACATATTTATTCTCTTTCCCAGAAAATACCCTGAAACAAGGAAAACTGTATTGGAAATAAGTAGGATTATCTCATGCCACTGGCACATTTTTTGCACTGGTTTTAAGAAAAACAAGATTTTTAACACTGAGTATGAGAGGAAAATACTTGTTGAGATGGACATTTTTGCAGTGTTGGACCGGTTAGCTAAACAGGCAAAAAGAAAGGAGCATGCCATTATGTGAGAATCCTGTTCAATAGATGGTGCACAGCTGTAGAAAATTGATGCATGCAAATAAAGGTAATTAAGGGTATTTTAAATTCAAATGAGTCCGTCCCAAATAGGTACACATGCATATCATTTCAAAAAAGTTTTGATGCTGTAATTCAGTGTGTTTCAGCCATCTGAATATTTCAGACAGGCCAGACAGCCTCCATTTGCAGGGGAAGGTTAAAGCAGGGCTTTCCTGCAAGACAGTAGAACGGTTACAAAACCTGGCTGGATAGATCTGGCTTCTGATGTGTGCTTATATTAAAAAAAAGAAAGAAAGAGAGAGTGTGTGTGAGAGAGAGAGAGAGGCTCTGCAATTTTCAGTTGCAGATTCAGTCTGCACCTTCGAAATGTGCATAATGGTCCCACAGAGAACGCCGCCTCTGCATGTTTCACAAAGCAGCAGCTCTAAAAAGCAAACCTGCTGCACCAGCCTGCAGATTCACCGTATCATGCTACTACTGAGGCGGCACGTTCTGCACTGAAAGACACAACATCCTCCAGATCACTTGCCGACTGACCCCGAGTTTGTCCTGTCTCTCTGACCCGCTCATCCCCTCCACAGCTCCTCAGTTCCTGTAATTGTGGCCTGCTGCTCCCTCGCCGGGCAGCGATTTGTGTGTCCGTCTGAGGCCGGGAGTCCGCCTCAGGTCGGGGGAAGGTGCTGTAAAGGAGTGCGCTTGGCAGTGTGTGGTCTGGTAGTTCAGCGCTGAGGATTAAACTGCGATGCACAAAGGAGGCAGGAGGAGGAGATGCTGGGTCTTTTATCTCCAGCAGGGGACAGTGAAATGGATGGAGGAGGGGAGTAAACTGCAGGCCTGCATTCCAAAGCATAATATTTCATCTCTTGTGTCCAAGACTCGGCTGCCATTTTGACCCACCTTCAAGTATCCACATATATACAGTGCACTCCCCTCAGTGATGACTTTGCCTGTGTGTGTGTCTCTGTCAATCTGTGTGTGTGTGTGTATGTGCTCATGTTTGCCTGCCACTCTGCAACTCTGTGTATCTTTGTGTATAAATGTTTGCGTTGCTGCTCGGTTGCCGCGTCTCCCCGCTGTGTGCTCCGGGTCTGGACTGCAGCTCCCATGCTTCTAATGATATCCTGCTCTCACATTCCTGTCATAGCCGATCTGGATTCCCCCTTGTCTGCACCAGCAGATCAGCCCAGCGCAGCCACTGGCCCAGCCCGAGCATTCCTCACCCGCTCCCAATACACACACACACACACACATACATGCACACACACTCTGGAGGCCCCTGCCAACGCCCTACCACAAACCTCACACACTGCCTCTCACTCTCCCACACTCCCTTTTCTCCTCTGTGTCTCCCAACCTTTATTGTCTTGCGCCGAATTTCAAGGGAATAGCCTGTAGTCAGAGTCGTAGGAATTCTTTGTTAAATAAAGCGTGCCAGGTTTGGCTCCTTGTTGGCAGAGAATAGACAACAGACAATACAAGGCTCGCATGCTAGACTCCTAGGCTCCTCTTTAATGTGCTGTCATAAAACATACAGCTGGCAGAGACTTAACTTTTAGTAGGACTCTGTGCCTCTGCTACTGAAGCGCAGTAAGCCGTGGGTATTGCGCTCTAGTTGTCCTCATACATGTTTCTTATTGCGGCGTCTGCACACTGTCAGAGACACATAGCCCTGACATTTCACTCCCTCATAACACAGCATTTCAATTCACCATTCCCCTCCATGGAAAATGTGAAGTGTACCAAAAACAGGAGACCGGGCTATGGACATAAATGTCTTCTGCAGTCCACTCAAAATATTGGGACAGTGCAGTTTCAATTAGTTATTTTGGCGGCGCGCTATTTCAAATTTATTTTGTCGATGAAAATAAATAACATGAGAGTTGAGGCTGTCGTCTGGCTCGCTCGCTCTTTGCTTAAAGTGGAGAGAAGCCCAGAATAAACTAAGAGAAACAATCTGGAAATAGCCGTCAATATCTAATGCGTAGTCACATGAGCTTCTTTGCACGGCGCCAGTTATATACAGCGTTGTCAAAGTCGAGTATTTACAAACCCGAACACCAAAACCCAGAACAATAAATTCCAAACATTTCTGCAATCTTCAATCCTATAAATCATTATGTAAGATATGCAAGAGGTTTGGCAATGGTGTTTCAACAGAGGGCGCCATATTGCAATTACAGATTGGGCCTTTAATCTGTACATTTCTTCTTATATCTAAAAAATTTTAAATGAAATAAAAAAACGAATTATCATGAGTGAGTATTAGACCTATTTGCACAGATGCTGGGTTTCAAAAATTGCTGGGATGATCCAGTCTATTTCTTTTGTCAGCTCTTGCACTGATTCCTCATTTGACCAGCTGGGTAGCACAGGAGGTGGCATTTTACTACTTTTTTTTTTTAAATATATAAAGTAAGCGAAACAAAACAGAAACTATGAATAGACAACTTTCCTCACCCCCTTTTGTGAGAAGTTTAATGCCATGGCCTTTGCCTCATCAGTACCGCTGCCACTTGTTTCTGTGTTGCTCTGCCACTGCTGCAAATAAACTGAACTGCTGCAGAGCCGTTTTCTTTATCTTGTTTCATCAAGCGGTAGCGCTCATCTGTCAACACCTAACTTAGTCATCTTTGAACTGAGCATTATCTGTTGTTTTACCACCACTGCACACACCCTGATAACGACCTTTTTCTCTACAGCCACACCTTTTCACACGGAGGAGTGAGAAATTCAATTTAAAACGTGGTCTCTGCAATCAAACAAACATGATGTGACAAGGCAACCAAAAAGGACAGACAAAAAAATTAAGTGTATTGTAAATGGCATCAATTTGTCTCCTTTGCTGAGAGTTTTGGTCATTAAGATTCATTTTAAACTTTAATGTTTTACTTAATATTTAAAACTGATCAGAGAAATGGAAGCCCACTGTAGTCACTTCCTGCAACCTCACAAGTGCATGATGGGATGTCTTCTGCAGGATGGAATGCTGCACCACTGTGGAGCAAAGAATTCAAAAATTGTTCACAACTGTTTGCACTTGAAGAATAAATGGGTTAAGTCTTTCCTAAGTGAATAAATTATCCAGAGAAAGATACAGTCAACCTTGTTGAGTTGGCACTTTTTCCCCCTCAAATCTCAAAGCTAGCAAGCAAAACAGACCATGTTATACAATATGAGAGGTCAAGATTGCTCCTGTTCTCACACACACACACACACACAAAAAAAGCTTTTTCCAGTCTACTTTTTTTCCAGTAATGTAGTGGAAAATTAATTACTTTAAGTCATCACGCCACAATGTGTGAAGTCTCAAACATTTGCAAGTCAGCCCTCAAATTCACATCCAATCCCAAAAATTGTTTTCGTGATGTAATTACTGTGCAGTTGTGCTTTGTTTGGTCACATTCTGCTTGTGTTTTGCTTTTCTTTTGCTTCTTTTGAAATGCATTTTGTGCCGTTTGCTTTGAGTTTTGCTTTGCACAGAGGGCTTCACTGTAACGGAGAACTTTTATTCTCCGCAGACCTCCTCTTTAAATAACAGGCAACTGCTTCATATACCATCATTTTTCAAGCAACACAATAAGGACACTGAGTTCAGTAGTGAAATTTGAATTTATATGTGACAGTCTATATTTTCCCCTACTCATGATTTATTTCAGTGTAATCATATAACATTTCTTGGAATACTGTAAAAAGAGCCACATTTCAAATCACTGTCCTGATACTTTTGGCGCCGGCTGTGTGTAGGCAGTTCTTTTCAAGGCCAATTTGAATATCATGGTAACTTCATTTCAGTTGCGTGTGTAATTCAAGCGGACCAGATGTGATTTGGTGATCCAGTGCCTGAATCATTAACTGAGTTACCTAATAGGCTTTAGGTCAGCAGTCTTACACAGTCTCCCAGCATGCAGATAACCCAGGCCCGACCCCAGCCTGTCATACTTGCTGTGGTAGCCTTATAAAGCCTGCCTGTCTCAGGGTAGCAACAGCGCCACAGCTAAATAAATCACAGCCAGTAAATGGCTTCTCCTCCTCAGCAATTTCCTCAGCTATCATCAGTCTGTGGGCCAGGACTGATAGCATGCTGTCAGCGGCCTGCTACCTTGAAGTAACCCAGTATTGGCTTTTCCCTCTGCATGGGGACAAGTTAGCCCCCTCTGTTAGTGTCCTAGTGCTTGTGGTAAACAAGGCACTACAATAGGAAAGTAAAAGGTGTGCTGAGGGGCAGCCAGAGGGCTCGGAGGTGCAACTGAGGCTGCCATGCAGTGGCTCGGGGGCCAGGAGAGACAGGGAGCACCCTGACCTTGTGTTTGTGTAATGGCCGCCCCTGTGATAGATGGTGGTGCCAGAGCGTTCACCCGCTGCGCTGTGGGGCTGTCCACTCGCCCTGACGCAGATGGATTGGCCTTTGTTTTTTCCCTCACCTCCACCGTGTAATTAATCTTCGGCGTGAGTCCATGGAAGAGAGTGCTCTGCGACTGTGGGCTGCAGGCCGATAAACTCACCGGCGGGCGGGTAAAGGGAGCTTTCAAGGCCCCGAGGACAAGCACCACCCAGGAGATGGCCAAAGAAGATGTTTAAATGCATGGCGCTCCAGGCCCCCCTCGCTCACCTTGGTTATCAAAAGAAGAAGAGGCAGCGAGCACAATATTTGTCTCTGCTCCAGAGTACAATTTATCTTGGATGAAAATAGCATCTCTGGGAAGATTCGACCGTAATAGACCCTCTCCAGCACCACTGCCATCACATATTTTACACTGAAGCCTGGTTTCTCTCTCCCTATTGCCTTCCCCATACCACATGTTTTCTGCTCCATTTCACAAGATAATAAGACTGTGAGCTAAAATGGCTTGAACCAAACGTACACGTCTCCTCTGCTATTTTATACATTCTGTTCGAATCTATCAATATTAACACAGCAAATTGGCCGCATTGCATTGATAAAGGCTCATTCAACAAACGATCAAGGCAGCGTTTTATGTTTGGCCATTGACTGTCAAGAGAAAAATTCATACAAATAACAAATTAGAGCATCCTAATTTCAAGAAGATAGCTTTAAAATGCTTCGTCCCATCGTTTGTTTTGCTCTATAGCAATCGCAGTCAGTGTTAAATGTTAAAAACTCTTTAATTTGAAACCCTGAAGCTCTCTGGAAAACAGAAGTGGTACTTTTTTCTGATAAAATGACAAGAAATATAAGCTAATTTTCCCTTTAAAGACCTCAGTGTTTGGTCTTGCACAGCCTGATGCAGCATGTCTATAGAGAACATGTGGTTAGTGGCAATAAGGGACCCAGAGCTTTCTTTAAATACTTGACATGACAGGACTGCATCAGCACTACAGGGTCAGCCTCCGCAGACTCACAGCTGTCAATCTGACTACATAATCAGCTGCATCTGAATACTTATTCTAAAGTGTCATGACAGGAGAGGGGACTATTTGATGTCTTTATGGCGATGACAATCCAGATGAACGCGGCATCTTACGAGCTTTGTGATCTGAGATGAAGTGGGGGCGGCGAGCATTCGTGATTTGAGTATCAACACCCCCTCTGGATACATTAGTCGGCTGCTAATCAGAGGCTGTGGCTAATCCCCTGGCTGTGGAGCTTTTCACCAGCTGAGAGCAGCAAGGTTGTGGTCCGCACTGTAGCCCCCCTCGAGATGGACGTGTGAAGCAAAACCCAAGCAGATCACTGAACCCCGAAATGAGCCAAACAGACTTGAAACAGAGGAGGTGTGCAATTTTTTATTTTATTTATCTTGAGCGAAGAAAAATATAATGCCGTGCTTTAATACCATGCAGAGGGACGGGTCAGTTTAATGAGGTGATGTGAAGCCTGGAAATGAATGGTGTTGTGATATCCCCAAGCACAGCAAATAGAAGCACTGGGAGCCATTGAGCTCCAGAGCCTGAGGCGCAGGGCTGTAGAGCAAACAGTCAGGGGTGGTAGTCGTCTAAATGATGCAGAATGCATCCTGCATAACCACCAGGCTGCTCATGAATTCTCCTTTTACTGCACCTTATAGAAGGGGAACTACCTTCATTTTCCTGAGGGGAAAGTTTACAGATAATAAACACATCATGTGACAGAAATTATATTGTATCGCATGTTTTGAAGGTTTGTTTTTTTTTTTAAATGGAAATGCGATGACTATGCCAAACTGTTTACTTCTATTATTGAAGACACAGCAGGCATATCAGGGGAGATGCACCGCTCATCACGATTATCTATCTTCATGTTGAACATTTCTCTCGAGCAGCCCCTGGGGTCATGGTGGAACAGTGCATGATTTTGTAGAGCCCTCCCTCCCTCTCTCCCTCCCTCCCTGTAAGCCCTCCACTCCGGTGGCTGGCTGCAGATTTAATGGGCTTAGCAGCTGTTGAGAAAAAGCAGTGAGGGCTTGTGGCATATGCTCTGGTTAGAACAAAGAGCAGCAAGCACACCACACGGGCTAAAACTGCCTGAGCCGTGAGCAGCGCTGCCACAGGGGCTGTAATCAACTATTAAACTGTTTTACAGCCTGTGTTCATTCAGCCTTTCTTTTCATTGACTTTTGCTAATGTGCTGTTTTGGGTTTTGTGCACTATTATAAGCATGTTTGATCATTTTGCTCCACTTTGAAGAGTATTTTTTCATAAACCATTCATTTGTATGTTTGCAATGTAGCAGTACACATGCCCGACATTGTGTGAGGATACATGGTAAGGGTGCAGGGTATTAATTCATGAAATTCATGAAAGGTTGGTGTGTTTCAAAGGTTCTCCAAAGGCACTTGACTCGGCCGCCCTCTTCAGGGAGAGCTGCAGCCCCTCCAACACATCTGCTTTCAATGCGCTTCAGGATGTTGTCTGGACATAAACTGGTATGGAGAGTCCTCTAGTGGATAATGTGTAAACAGACATAAATGGCTCTGTGTGGATAAGTTATTGTCTATTGGTTTTTACAATGCACAAGGAACCATTTGGCCCTGACTGACACATACATCAAATTAATTACAATATAAAGTTTTATTGTGTGTGAGCTGAATTTATTTTTTTTCAGTCAGATGAAAGATGAATGGTGGGAACTCAGCATATACTTTATTTTTATTCCATTAACTTTTTTTTTTTTTTTTCCATTTGGCCTATTGCTCTACTGGCGCCTGCAGATATAGTCAGGTTATTTCTCTTCAAATTGCCCTGCCTAAAACAATTAACTGACAACAAAACAATTATGTAACATTTTAAAAAAGATTACTTGTACAAGATTGCTCATCAGCTATTCATAGGGTATGCGTTTTTGTAAATTGCAATGACACTAGTGCTTTTTTAAAATAGAATTTATGATCAGGATATTCAGGATCACTCATCTGAAAAGAGGTAAGCGCTCAACGTGCCATATTTTAGCCTGCTGTTACATCACTGCACTTACTTTTAATACTTTACATAAATTTAGCAAATATGTTACAGACCAAATCCATACATTTACTTCTAAGTCTGTTTAAAATTAACCTGCACATACTGGATGGCTGAATAAAACCAAAAGTAGGCCAACAGCCCAACAGATTGCAGCAATACCCGCCCATGTAATCTGATTACTCATATAATTAACATCAGTTATGGACGTGCTCAGGCCGGTGTAAGTTTTATTGCAGTTTGCACAGTTGCTCTGTGCATATATGAGCTTCCACTGGCAGTATGTGTAAACAGTGATAAGGTTGTGTGGCCGATGTGTGTGTGTGTGTATTTTACTTGGTTCCCTAACTGTTAGCAAACACACCATGGTGCCATGTTCTCCCACTCACTGCTCACAAACAGCTCAGTTACTGTCTGTGTGGGAGTGGAGTGTGGCTGCTTAGTTAACTCTCTTTACTTATAACAATGCACGCTCTCTAAGTCACAATGATGCTTAGTGTGTATGTGTGTCTCTGGGAGTGTGTGTGAATAACAGTGGGTGGTAAAAGTACTTTCTTTGCTTTGCCTGCTTCTCTTCATTAAGGAAAATATGTCCTTGCACAGGCTACCCTGCAGCAAGGCCGCGTTGTTTCAACAAACTAAACAACCCTCAGTGGAGCAAAATGAGACAGTAACTGCCTGACTTTGCGAAACAGAGATATCAGAAACCAACCTGTAAAGGAGAAGAAAGGAAAATAAGAGAGTGCCAAGAGAGAAGAGACTGGGTTACCAAAGACTTATCATGCATAATCTCTGCCAGAGTTGCTAGTCAGTCTCATCATGTCTGACCTTGTCTCCAGCCCTGCTGGAAGTGCGACCCATTGTCCCAACTTGGCTGAGCAGGCCTGTCACTCTGTATTTGTCTGTGAGCCTCCGCCTCTCGCCCCCACCCCCACAAACCAGCTCCACTGCCTCTGTGTGGCTGCTAAATGTTGGGGAAGCTACTTTGAAGGTCTGGTTTCACAGGCTACAGCAACTTCACATTGAAAGAGGGTGAACTGCAGAGTAAATTAAAATATTGTTTTGTTAACTTACATTGTAACATTGTAAGCTATATAAATATAATCAAGACAGATAGATAAATGGATGCATAGACGGATGGATAGATAGATAGATAGATAGACAGACAGACAATAGATAGATAGATAGATAGATAGATAGATAGATAATTAAAACCACAACACAAATATCTATCTATCTACTTGCCAACCTACCTGTAACGTTTTTAACATGCTGAAAATATGAACTTGACAAAAATATTAGTTCATTATTAGGCCTAAATATGATTAGTAAATTTCCATAACAACCAGCATCCGGTCGCTTACGGCGCTGCGTGAGGTAACCAGAGAATTCGTTTTCAAATTAACAGCCTAGGACCAAGACTTGCTACTCTATGGAGGGGAAGAAAAAATATTGTTTTTATATATATACACGATATTAATTGGCATTTCGCTTCATTCTCATCCATATCATGTTCTTTATTTTCTATTTGGCTGTGTGTACTTTGCATTAGTCGAAAAACGACACACATCTTTTACTTTGAAAAGTGTAACCGGAAGTCACACTTTTTGTATACTGGCTAACTTGTCACTGGTAACAAATATGTTTGCTGGTACAAGTAACCTCAGTATTAAATCTGCACTTAAAGAGCCTGTCCAGACCCCCCTTTTTGCTTGAAATTCCTATCCTCTAGTTCAAATTGTTTGATTTCAAATGTAGACACGCCCCTGGATTTTCCTCCTGGCAGTTATATGAATATTCAAATTGTCGAGTATGCATTGGTTAAAAGCGAACCAATCAGGAACGACGCCGGTCTGCGCTAGCAAAGGCAAGCGATTTGAGACAATTTTATGACACCGCGAACTATTTTTGTACTGGGTGAACAGTTAGCTAGCTACTGACACCATGGAGAGCAGCAGCGACTCGGAGAACTGGGAGATCGAAGACTCCTCTCCCCCTTCCTCCCCATCTTTCAGCTCCTCGCCTCCCTCACCTCCCATCGAGGACTCCTCTCCCGCTCCCTCACCCCCAGTCGAGGTCTCCTCTGCTCCTGCGTCACCTACTGCTCCGGCTGTCATCCAGCCCTACTCCTTTGAACCGCTGGCAGCAGCGTTGGGCGCGGTGGCAGCCCAGCTAAATTTAGGGCAGGCAGAGAGGACAGGCGACGTTTCTGAATGGTAATTTAAGTTAGTTGGCTAAGTTAGATTATTGAATTATCTTATGCGGTTCACTGTAACTGTAACAGTAACTGCATTGCTGTTAAGTTTAGGGTTAAAAAGACTTACTTGCATTTAGTTTTGGCATACGATTCAACGAAGCATGTCAGCCAACTAAACTCAGGTATATGACTGTCTATACTGTAGCTAATATTCAGCTGTTTGATGCTATGAGTATAATACCACATTTTGACATTACTGTCATAAAAATCAACAATAAAATAAAATGCATCAAAGTCACTTCTGTGTTGTCAGATTACATATAAACATGAATGGATAATGAACGATATTTGCATGCGAGGATGACATTATTATATAAGACATGATTACATACAAAAATTTTTGACTGTATAGTGCCAAAAAAATGTTATGAAGGAAGTAATACTTTTGACGGATAGGAAAGGGAGAAATATCAAAATATAGGCTCAAGCAAAGGCGATTAGAAAGGAGATGCCATCTCGTTCCCATTGGACCATCCCCCGTTAAAAATTATTATAATTATAATTATATTATTAAGTATTCACCGGCATCAAGTCTGTGAAATGTCAAGAGTCAGTAGTTCTATTTGTCCAATTCCATGTTAGATTTTGGTATATTTCAACGTTACATATATACCATTAGTCTTTGAATGTGGCTCAAAGACACTATTCTCAATTAAGTTAATTTGGTAAACTAAATAATTGAAAACACAAAACTAATATTTCAACAGGTGCACATGTGGCCACTGCCGAAACCTGTCGGCAGTGGAAAATATATGCTGCAAGGAGGTCAGTGAGGTACGTTGTATATATTAAGAGTATTCTACTTAAACAGTTAACCAGTTCCACCACAACAGTTCAACAGTTGCATATTTATATGCCTGGTCATGTTGTCATAAGCTGTTATGCATATGGCAGATATTGTATCAGCCATAAAATGATACACAGCAACCAGTATGACCTAAGTATGCAATACACAATGAACACGGCTTTATGAATGTTTATAATAATACGATAATAATCGGGGGTGAGGAAGGAAAAATCATGTTTCACTTTAAAAAAAATAGTATTCTCATTGGACCCTCCCCTTGATTTCGGCATAAAAAACACGAACCAAGAGA
>OMLF01051918.1:0-10079 GCA_900302615.1 Holocentrus rufus
GTGTGTGAGAGTTTATGAGAGTTTATGAGTCACCTTACTAAGCTGAGCTCTCTGAGGGACATCTCTTCCTCTATGCTGCTTAGCATTATCACACAACACACAAACACACAAACACACACACATACACACACACACACACACACAGACAGACACAGACACACAGACTACTCCCTCATCATGTACATAATGTACAGTACAAACAGACTCTTGTTGATTCATTGTTGCTCTCTTACATTGTTCGGAATTAATGCGCGCATTTATAATGATGACATCCAAAAGGTTGAGTCATGATATAACAGCACAGAATAGAACAGAACACGATAGAATAGAAGGACACAGAACAGAATATAACAGAATAGTATAGAAAAGAAGAAAAAAAAAAGAACAGAATGGAATATATTAGAATTAAATAGAACAGAATAGGACATACCAGAGTTGGATAGAACGGCATAGAATAGAACAAAATAGCATAGAATAGAAAAGAATGACATTGAATAGAAGAAAATAGAACAGAATAGAATAGAAGACACAGAATACAATATAACAATAAAACAGAAAAGAAAAGAATAGATTAGAATGAAATAGAGCAGAATAGAACAAACCAGAGTAGAAAAAAACAGAACAGAATAGAAGGACACAGAATAGATAGAAGAAAATAGAATAGAATACAATAAAAGAGGACAGGACAGAATATAATATAGTAGAAGAGAATGGAATAGAGTAGAATAAAATAGAACAGAACAGAGCAGAAGGATACAGAATAGACTATAACAGAATCGAAAAGGAAAAGAAAAGAAAAGGATGGAATAGAACAGAATGCTGAAGTGCTCTTCAATTGAACAGAAGCTGTAAAACAGTCTTGTTGGAGGATGTGATCATAAGTGAGACAAATGTGCTGGAACGGGGGCCAGCATGTGAACGCATTTAGAAACCAGAACTAATACGCATAAAGAACCGAAAGCGACTCACAAGTCATGCTGAAGTTCTGGGTGCAGGACCTGAACAGTGCTTTTCCATCATAAGACCTCACATTGGGCACATAAGGCTCGGGCTCGTTAATGAAGAAAGCATCCTAACCCTAAAATATTCATCATGCTGTTTTGGATTTTTGCCACCAAGGCCATTATAAACAGGCAACTTTTCAAGGCAATGTGGATGAGCAAGTGGGAACAGTCAGACAGTTAGTACGTCTTAAGGTTGCGCTTTCATTTTGTTTCTTAAAGGACACAACTGTAAGATTTCCACACTAATTTCAACCTGTTTGCAGCTACTTATCCCTGCTGCAGGCAAGAGCTTATCTACATACATTGCTTTAATGATGCTGTAGATGTCCTTCCAGAAGAACAGCTCTTAATTGCAGTTGGGATGCATTTGTATTCTGTGCAGATGCGTTTGTATTCAACAGAATAAACAGCGTTCAAACCCTGCCAAAATCCATGCTAGTCCGGCTAGCTTAGCCATTAAGACCACCGGTCTCCCTGAAGGGTACATGCTGAGTCTCTCCCCTGGAGACATGGGACCAGATCCCTGAGTCTGTCCTCTGTTTCTAGAACGTCAAATCCCTTTCTATCTCCCTCCATCGCCATCTCTCCATCTACATCTCTTCTATCTAATGACACAGAGACAATACCAGCAGTATGGACACTGTAAATGGATGAATAAAGGTTACATGCATACTGTCTCTGTTTCTCTTTCTCTCTGACTCTTCTCTCTCTCTGTCTCTCTCTCTCTCTCACACACACACACACACACACTTGCTATGCAGTGTGAGAGCCCAGTGGTGAGCTGCAGTGTTTGGTTCCACTGCAGAGTGTGCCCAGTTGGCTCAGGACTGGCTGGCATGCTTAGACTGACCCAGATACACACACACTCTAATCCTCCGCAGACACACACACAGACAGACAGACACACACACACACACACGCAGATCCATGGATACACACAGGGACGCGCACATAAATACAGAGGGCTTACAGTACAAGAATACACACACACACACACACCCTCAGACATATGAAGGGTCACAAAGGGGACAGACAGGGACACAGGCTCTCTCTCTCTCACACATACACACACACACAGAAAGAGAGAGATCAATAGACACACACACTTACACAGCGGCTCCTACCAGCAGGCACGCTGACAAAAATAACAGCCCTCCAGCTGACTTTGGCATATGGATTACCGAGCATTTGTCATATTAGCAGTTTGTTGTTGCTGTGCCACATCTGTGATCAGGGAAACTATTTGGACTCGAGACAATCCCATTTTATTCTCTGTTGTAGAAAGTGGATTAAATCACTTGACTTAATCAAAAGGCACATGCAAGGTTTAAAATACTGATCCCAGAATAGAATGACCACGATTTTGCATGGAGGCACTTAGCTATAATTTGAATATATGTCATTGTTGTGATATGAAACCAGTATGAGCAACAGGGTTGAAATTCCCTAATCCAGTGCAACAGTTTAAATACCCAAAGCTGTGTTTCTGTGTCAGTTAGTGTACCATCTGGGTCGGACGTTGTAGCTACGGTTGGCTGATATATCAATATTATATTGATATTGTGATGAGACTAGATATAATCTGGGATTTGTGATATGGCACAAGTGTTGTCTTTTCCTGGTTTTAAAAGCTGCATTCCAATAAAGGGATGCGATTTTCTTAAATTATTAGACCGCTCTACCCGTTATTATTTGTCTCTACCTGATTAGTCAACATATTCACATCACTAATTTTGAATTGTTTATCAGAAATCTCTTGTGTGTCAGTATCTTGTGAAAGTACCAACAGTCATCCCTAAAATATTGTCACAATATCAGTATCGAGGTATACAGTTAAAGATATCCTGATACTTGCCCAGATGAGGCATCAATAAGCATTCATTCTAATGTATAATAGACATTTTTCTGTCTCTCACCTACGGCTGGCGCGTCATACTCTTCTCCCAGCAGGATCTCTGGAGCGGAGTATGCCAGCGACCCACAGCTGGTGGCCAACATCGTCCCCGGCTGGAACAAGTTGCTGAACCCAAAGTCCGTCAGCTTCACCGCTCCCTGCTGGGGGAAGAACACCACGTTCTCGGGCTTCAGGTCCCGGTGCACCACGTGGAGCTGATGGCAGTACGCCACGGCGCGCACGATCTGCGCGAAGTGACGCTTGGCGGTACGCTCGGCCACACCGCCCTCATGGCGGAGGATGTAGTCGTAGAGGTCGCCCCCCTCGGCCAGCTCCATGACCAGGTAGAGGGTGGTGGGAGTGTCGATGACCTCGTAAAGGCGGACCACGTTAGGATGCTGCACCAGTTTCATGCACCTGAAAATGATCGGTAAGGAGGGTTAGATAATCTGATGGACTGACGCCAGGAAGCAACTGAGTGTTCGTTTTCAGAGTTTAAGGCACTGATGAATGCTGGGGGACAACTCCAGAATAAACTTCTTCAAATTCTTCTATCATAAGTTAGACAGGAACCATTTTTTTTGTTTGCGTTTTTGGCTCAGTGAGATTAAATGGGATCACAAACAGGCCGATATTTCAACTTTGTGCCGTTTTCAGAGACTTCAAGGCTCACCACTGAAACATCAGTCTGCTTGTGATTCTATTAAATCTGACCTAAAAAGCAGACTACAAAGGGCTCTCCCTTTTCTGTGAGCATTCATCTTCTCTGTCTTCTCTATTTGTATCTTGAGTAACAAGCTTTCTACAGTAAGAATTACTCTGTACCTCACTTCCTGTAGGAGGTGGCTTGTTGCCATGATGTCGAGTTTGGTCTTGTCAATCATCTTGACGGCGACTAGCTGTCCAGTGGTGACGTGTCGGGCCAGTTTGACCACTGCAAAGTGGCCCCTGCCCAACGTCCGACCCAGATGGTACAGGCCGCTGAGATCGGAGCGAGCCGAACCACCCCTGGCTTCAAGATGGCTCAACCCAATCTGGGTGGAGCCTGTGTCTTCACAGGGGTCCATGTTTGGGGCAAAAGGGGGTTTGAAAGGCAGGAGGTCAGAGGAGGGATTGAACTGTAAGGCTTTATGAGGTGGAGGGGGTTCAAGAAGCTGGAGAGAGGGCGAAAGGGAAAGATGGGACAAAGGAGGGCTGTGTCAGGGTGTCAGGGAAAGAGGGAGGTGGGGAGCGTAGGCCAGCAAAGCTCCTCACTGCTGGGGAGTTGCCTGGAAGGAGAAACAAAAGACATCATGTGTCAGATACACACCAAATGAGTGATGATTGATGATAATTTTGGCCTTAGACCCAAAGGGGGAATCGGTTTTGGATGAGGTCAGCTGCTGCCACTGCCTCATCTCTTCAACACAGTTTCCAGAAATGGAATCACATTTCACAGCTTTTCACAAGGCCAGAAAAGAGATGGAAAGACAGAATAGGTTTAATAAAGCAACAAAGATTTCTCCACTCTATTGAATTAGAATGTAATAGAGTGAAGTAAAGTACAGCAGAGAGCAGCAGAGAATAAAATAGTGTTTTATTGTTTATGATGTGGAGGGGCCGTGTTGGCTCTATCTCAGATAACACCAATCCAGCACAAATGGCACTCAAGATCAATACTGTAACAGGAAACCATAATGTATGTTTGTCTGTGTGTGTGTGTGTGTGTGTGTGTGTGTGTGTGTGTGTGTGTCAGCCTATGTGGCTAAGAGGGTACTAGGCTGGCATTAGATCCGATGATGTCATCATCAGATCTTCCCCAGAGTAACAAGTTCAGCTGTCATCACCCTCTTCATTACCACTGTCATCGTCAATGCAATCACCACTGCCAACATCATCATCACTGTTTTATTGGTGATATTTACCATCCTCCATCACCATTTTCACCACGTCTCTATCAACAACAACCTCTAATATCTATCTATCTATATATCTATCATCATCTTTTTGCTATCACCATCAGTATTTCTCCCTGTAAACATCATCACTGCCACCATGAATAACAACAACAACCTTCCCCAAAATGTTAAAGCCCCCTCTCACAGCTTCACTGAATCACAGGAACAGGCCTCGCTGCTTCAACAGCCTTTCATGCACTTGGATCTACAGTTTTTTTGGATTCAAAACACTGCGTAATCTTGCCTATAGGCTGCTACACTTGAGTAAAGGCCAGCTGTTCTCTACTTGGCCGCAACTGCAGTCCCGAGTTGGCACATACGCATGTAGTCATCATGCTGGCTGCTGTGTGCGTGTGTGTGTGTGTGTGTGTGAGAGAGAGACTGCTGAACACCTCAAAACAAACGTGTTTATCACAATCACTCACTGACAGCGTCATGGCAACATAATATCGCTATTGTGCCAAGCCGGCTATTATGAAAATCCACGGTGCTAACTTACCATTGTACAAATATCCCGAAGCTGTGAGCTATTCAGCCAAACGGTCCAGCCACTTCACAGCCTCACACTTGGTGTCAAGGATGAATTCAAATGCAGAAAACAGCGGTGCCGCTTTTCCCTTCTGTTTCATAATACTCCATGCTCACGTTTCAGGGATGCATACACTTTTCCACGACTGGCTACCTAGCTTAATTCATTACGGAGTCTGACTGTGATATGCGCGCTCGCTCCGCCAGAGATACATACGAGAGAGAGAGAGAGAGAGAGAGAGAGAGAGAGAGAGAGAGAACGGAACGGAACATCTCATGCGCGCGCGTGCTCGTACGCGCCTCTGTCCAGCTTCCTTCTGACGTCAATGCATTCCAACTCGCTGCCGCTGCGCCCGGCGGCCGCGAGCGTCTCTCGTGCGCAGTGGGGAGAGAGAGAGAGAGAGGAAAATGACTGAATGAATACCTCGGAACTCCAAGAAAATGTTATGTAACTGACTGTTTTTCTCTCAATAAGTAGGGAGGTAGGCTACAACAGGCCATAGGATATCGGTAAACCTGCATAACAGCATGCATTCCTAAGATGCTTGTACTGTATTGAGAATTTTCCTTTTGGCAGCAGTTGAAGCAGGACAAACCTGGTGGTGTATTAAGGTTTAAGAACAGAAAGTTTTTTTTTTCATACTCTTACTTGGGAACTTGAATACCACCTCAGGGGAAATCCCTATAGTATTCGTGTAATATACATAAGGATTTATAGCGTGTGCGACCCTGAACAGGGTTTATAGAGTTTACAGCCTAAAGTCTTCATGGTACTTATATTTTCTGTCATTTTTGAATAGTATCCTTCTATGATCCATTCCATAGGGCATCTATTCGCGCTAACTGTATACTCATTCATGACTAAATTTACTTTTTTGTATTTCTGCTGTGATTTATGCTTCTAAATTAAAGCATTGCTTTATCCTAAAATCTCATGAAGTCTACTTGATGATCTCATCCTAGCTGCCCTTTGTTCCAGTCCTCCCTGCAGAATAATGGCGTCATCTAGTGGTTGGTTTAATACAATAGGTTTGGTAAGGTTGCATGAATCAACCTTTTTTTCTTCTTCCATGCATCACCATATTGGACATATGGTGTTAGAAGGCTTAGGGGTGAAGGTATGGTGTCCTATTGTACACTGGTGTTTTTATACTGTCTGCTCTAAGGCAATACATGTTTATGATCATCCTCTTAAATTTTTTTTGATGTCACTTCTGCTCTAACATCTGTTGTCAGATCCATGTGAAAAGGAAACCCACCATACTGTAATTAATTTTATCCATGTTTTCAGCCCCCCCCTCGCGCGCCCCACCATCTCTGGTCACATGATGTCACCCTGAATCACTTAGCCAGCAGGAGACCCCAGAGCCTTTTGACCACTAGACACAAAAAGACAAACTCAGCGTTGCTCCCATTGACATTTCATAAATCTTGCCAACAGCCTGATGAGCTGACCTTTGGTCTCAACAGGTTTCACTAGTTATCTCTACAGGATATCACCTAGATGTAGAATGGGGGTGGTAACTTAACCCTTTCTGTTCACTTTAGCCATGTAGTTGCTCTGTGTGCTCCTCTTGATCAAAAGCATATGAAGGATCTATAATGTCAGAACAGTGGAATGTGGCAATATAGTATTTTTTCTATATTGGCTGACAATAAAAGACCTAATTTTTTATAAATATATATATTTTTTAATAAAAACACCCATAAATCACTT
The DNA here is from genome assembly GCA_900302615.1 of Holocentrus rufus. NCBI lineage: Eukaryota > Metazoa > Chordata > Actinopteri > Holocentriformes > Holocentridae > Holocentrus > Holocentrus rufus. Next base: position 7,081 of record OMLF01051918.1, read on the forward strand.
ACATTTTACAAAATAAAATATATGGTAGGTTGTTTTTTGTTTGTTTGTTTTTTTTACTGAAGGTTATTGTCACAAATACATTTTTCAGTGACACAAGATGTGTTACTACTTGCTACACATGACTTACATCATTTTCACCACATCCACTACTTCCATCTTGTTTCAAGTTCATAGCCAACCTCTAAATCAACGGTAGATATGAAGCAACTCAAGTTGCTTAACTGCTGTGGAGAGAGAGGAGAGGAGTGATGCTTATTCTAGTTTTAGGAATCAATTTGTGCAACTACATCTACATCTATTAGAAAGGTGTAAAGGAAAAAACATGCTGAATGTTATAGTGTGAGACACAAGCAAAATGAAATATGTTCAACAAAGCTGGATTGTTGTGCTATTAGCTCAAAGAGGGTGTTGTATCCAGTGTAGAAACGTCAGTTTGATTTTAACCAGTGATGTGACAGGTGTTTCATCTGAGTGCAGTCCTCAGTTATATCCTCTTTAAAGCTGTTTGTGTACATGTGCCAAGATTTTATCAACTTAAACCAAAACCAAAACTTAAATCAAAATAAGCTAACTCATGTTGACTCTTTTTCTTAATGAATTAATGTCAGTTATTCCAGAGAGCAAAAACTTTTTTTTTTAAATGTTCCAGTGTTTGGCAAATATTTTCTTTTATTAGAGTTACACGGAAACATGTTACTTAAAAACTAAAAAAAACAGACTTTTTATTTTCTTTTTACTCCCATGGATTACTGAAGAGACTTTCAAATATCATGTCCCAAAATACAAGTCAGCTCTTACAAAATATTTTAACGACAAAACATATTCCTAAAAAACTTTTGAACAAAGTCAAATTTACTCTTACAAAATGTATTTGTAACAAACATAAAACCTGCATGCCAAATATTTTTGAGATCATGAGGTTCAAGTAACAATTACCCATTAAATAAACGTGGCATTTTAAAGTGCAACCTTTAAGTTTGTTATTACTGTACACAGTAGCACTGCTGAGCAGGAACAGCTGTAACAAACTGCTGTTTGACTGACCATTCCCAAAGTTCCATCTTAAAATGGTAAGTCTCATGTTTTAAATATTGTGATATTTGTTTTACATTCTCTTGCCTGTCTAAAATTGTTCACATACTGCATGAAGTCTAGATACAGATGATCATCATCAGTCAAAGAAACCTCGATTGTGGCTCAGGGCCTCTGTCAGCCTGGCTTTCAAGATCTCTTTAGTTGAGTACAAGGGGAGATCCAAAATAGAGTAGCATGTATGCACTTCAGGGAAGTGCTGGTCTGTGGAATTGTGCAGGACTCGAACTGTCATCCGGATCTGGTCCATTCCCAGAATAGGAACCTTGTTGAAGCCAGTCACAAACACTGCAGAGGACGACCATGGAGAGAAAGAACACATTTTAAGATTCTCAAACATTTTCTTTTATGCCTCCCTTTGGAGGAACAAAACTTTTCTGTGTATAAAAAAAGAACAAATGCAGATATTTGGCAAAAAAGATATAAGATATAAGCTAATCTGAAAGTTCATGCTAATTACCAAGTTATTCTTCTGATCTATTCAAAATCACCTTGAAATGTAAATCACATCAGTTCCTTCGCGACAGAGAATTTTTCCCACCCAGGAAAGAGCGACCAGACACCATGTGTTTAAAACAGCACATGGAAAAGCTTTTTTGATTTTGTGAACTGGCAGTAGATTGAATCACTGTTTTATCAATCAGTGATAAAGTAGCATAATGTAACATCTTAGGTCAGTACTTTAAAGATGAGTCACTTTCATCACAACACTGAAAGTAGCCATAACACATCTTTTGTGACAGCATGTTGAATATCAGTAGCAATGTCAGTAGCAACATGTGTTGTCAAATTATGCTGCACAAGATATCTGCAAGATTTGCCATTCTGAAAGTACACTTATTAAGGTGCGAACAATGAACACCATAGACAATAATTAATCATTCTCAACTGGTCATTACTGACCTGCAATACCTACAGACCTTTATGAATAATAATAAACAAAACTGTTTTGGGTGATGTCCTTTTCATGGCTAGGGCACTGTGACATGGGAAAGAGGACAGCTGAACATCACCACATCTCTGAGCAGCTGACACTGGGTACTTACACAGGAAGTCTTTCTTCTGATCTTCAGTCAGCTCTTCAAAAACCTCCCAAAACATCCGTATGGTGGAGTGCCCCGTATGGTACACCTTTTCATACACTGTGTTCTAATTAGAGTTAATAACACATTGAGACAGACATCGTTACCATCACAATAAAACACAGATGACATGAAGACGAAGTAAATCGACTGCAGTTGGAAACTAGTCCAGGATGGACCTGCACCTTCACTAAATGTACCTGTTTCAGCTTTGTCCAGTCATAGCTTTCTTGCCCCACCATCACTCCTTTTAACTCCTCTGGTCGGAACAGCTTCACCACGTCCAGGTCACACACCTTGAAGAAACCCTGCCTGAACGCCTCAAACACCTCCTCCACTGATGCATTGAAGGCATGATTCACATAGGCATCCACAAACTCCTTCCTGTTTAACATGGAATTAGAGATTAGGGTTTTGGAATTTGGGTTTTAAACTATGAGAATATTTCTCAAAGGCAGGGCTGCTCTGGATGATTTCATTAGTTAAAGGATAATTCCGTTTTTATTTAATTTAAATTTTTTTAAAATTTCTATCTGTCTAAATGATTAATAGGAACAAAAAATTTTAGAATCGGTCCGATATAAGCGGCAACTGCAACACATAGCTGTAACAACCTCTCTTCCCCGAACAGGGAAGAGAGGAAACAGGACAGGACACCGTTGAACACCGTTTCAAGGAAACATGTCGTCAACCTGGAAACCGTTGCAAAGCAAAACGTTGCAAACTGTTTTCAGATTGAACGTGCTCCTGATCTATGTGGAGTTCTCTCTCCTGATTGGATGAAGTGGGAACAGGATACCATAAATTTTACTTTGTTTACTGCAG
>OMLF01051952.1:0-42149 GCA_900302615.1 Holocentrus rufus
ATGTCTTACTGACCCACATCTTTTATACCCAAATCAGGACTAAAATAGGATATACAGTATATATTCAAATAAACCTGGGACTTCTTTTTTGATAACTTTTCAAAAGCCGTTTCAACCTTCTTCACGTTTTACCAGAAAGTGTTTTAAGTCATTGGTTGCAAAAACGCATTGGAATGAATGGGAGCTGCAATTGTCAGCATTCAAAATGAGACCAGAGAAGCAACTTGCATGGATGAGGTTACTTCTTATGGCTTTATATGGTGAAAAGTAATATGTACAGGCCAACTTCTATATTCCTTTAATCTCTCATTAGCATTACAATGTAGTTTTAGGGTTAAGATTAGAAGAAGGTTTATGTTTAGATTAGGGTTTTGATGAGGCATGAAAGTTAAGGTTAAGGGGTGAGAGAATTAATTTAGTGCATGATGGTCCTCACAGTTACAGTAAGGTGTGTGTGTGTGTGTGTGTGTGTGTGTGTGTGTGCATATGTGTGTGTGTGTGTCTATTTTGAGCTTCATCAGAGAGAGCAGGCCTAAGCAGGGTTCCTCAGCTTCCTCATCATTAGCCCACTAGCCCTCAGGACTCATTTCCTCCACTCATACTGTTGCTGTACCTCCCCAGGGATCTCCACCACTCCCTCCATCACTTGTTTATCTCTCTCTCTCTCTCTCTCTCTCTCCCCACATCTTTTTTCTTTCTCTCCTCTCTCACTATTTTCTGCTAGATTTGGTTGTTTCTCTTCTTTGCTCCCTGCTCCTCTCTCTCCCTCATTTCCCTCATTCTCTCTCTCTCTCTCTGCAGCCTTTTGATGTCCCATCTATAGTTGTTGCTCATCAGGAAGACACAACCACCCCCCTGTACTGGAATGTTTGGGCCCCCCCAGGACTTTCTCTCTCTTGTATTATTAGCGTATGGGTGTGTGTGTGTGTGCATGCATGCATGCGTGTGTGTGTCACCAAGGCTGTTAAACATGGCTGACAGCTCCATAAGGTTTTACAGGAGACATCAGAGGGCTTAATATGTTCTTGAGTTTGAGGAGAAAGAGTACTATTTTCAACATCATGCAGAAATTCACTTTCATCTATATTAAAGTGTTCCATATATGCTGAAATGAAATGCAAAATGATAATTCCGCCGTTGAAGGGAGTTTTTTTTTATTCTCTTTTCATTTTCCAAAGTGGGTTCAAGCACAGCGAAGACAAATACCAGATGAAATTTCCATTTTCTTTTTTTTTATGTGCTGTATTTTGGGCTGCTGAGGGGCGTTTGGGGCGCATGGAGCTGTACTGCTCCCCAGGGTGGGTGGATGGGGGGGCTGAGGTGTGTAAGTGCAGAGCTTGGCTTGACGCTGACAGGTCTTTAAGCTAATAGGTCTGGATTGCAAGAGTGGGACCAGCAGTGTCTGTGGAGGGAACCTCTGTCCCACTGACCTGTCAAGATGGAGCAGTCAGCCTCACAATAGCTTGACAGAGTGGGTACTGTACCTACTGGCAGGGCTGTAGTACTCAAGTCCAGTCTTCGTCTTGAATCTGGTCTTTTCTTTCTTTTTTTTTTTTTGACTTGTCTCTGTCGTGTGCCTGGTTTGACTCAGACTTCTTCTGTTCCTGGCCACCACTGCAAATTGACTTTACTTTATCCTGCCAGTCTAAAAATATAACAAGCGCAGGCCCTCTGCCACTGGTGTCCCACTGGCTTGGTGCATGTCAGGGGGAATGCAAGTAGTGGAGGAATGGGATTTGTACATTTTGTCTTGTGGGTGGCATTGGAGGAAAGGTCATGAGGTTCAACAAATTTGAAAGGGCTCATCCTCAGGGTAACATGAACACAGTTTCCAAATATCATGCCAATCCACCCAAAATATTGTGAGATTTCAACTGTAACTTTTGGCCTAAGAGTAGCCAGAGAAAAGGTCATCAATTTCAAGAGGAATCTTCCTTTGGGGAGTAAGATTTCACGACCAAATATCATGGTAATACACTAATTAGATTTAGCGATATCTTGTATGAAAAATGTACATTGTGGCTTGAGGATGGAACCAGAGGAAAGGTCATAAAGTCACCAAAATTGACAGGGTTCATCCTCAGAGGAGCATGAATGTGCTCACCAATTTACGTGGTAATTGGATCAATACATGTCGAGATAAATTACCTCTGAATCATGTGTTGAACGGACGGACAGATTGACCTATGGATGGACCAACACCACCATCCTGAGGCCCCACCTGCCAGCGAGGCAAAATGGGTAATTATATTGATGCTCGAGTTTGTTTTTCCCCAGTGCTACATATCTGAGCTGTTGATGTAATGGTCTGTCAATGTCTGTGCAATGATTAGTCAACTCCTCTACATTGATTACTTGGACGTTGAAGGGTCTGGTACAGAGCAGATTTGCAGATAGATCGTCTTTTCATCCTTAAAAAACTCCTTAGCCTCTGCCAATTTATCTTGCCTTGATATAAACCCCCTATTAGAGCTCATCACCATGAACACACATTATCTATGCCTGGTGTAGCTGCACCTAGTCGAAATTTTATGTGGTGTAATGGGCATAAATATTTATCTCAAGGCTGGATGTAGCTAAGCCTGGCAGAGGGTTTGCAACCAACTTTTTTATATCCCACTGGTGCCACCAGCTCATGGTGACTGCACATCCTGAAAGAGTCTTAAAAGGCCTCTAAAGTCACTGAATACTGTTAAATTGAGCCTTTAAATCCTCAGTTTCTCAAAATCTTGTGGTTTCTTCGTGCATTGTTGTTTACAAATCCAACATATACCCATGATCTTACGGCCCATACTTACACACTTTTGTATTAATTTCAGTGGAAAATTGCCCTTATATTGCATTCTAATTGGCATGAAAAATGTTGAAAGGTCTTAGATTTAACTTGACGAAACTTCCATATGCTTCAGAAACAATGTATTACATTAGCTTTACAACGCTCTCACAGAACAGCTGAGAAGCCATCCTGATAGATGATGTTAGTGTGTCCACTTCCTCTATTTAGCAGCAGATTTCTGGGTAATAACCGTGATTAGGATTTAACTGTTATATTGTACCATTTTGACAATATGCATGACTGGTAAAGTGCCCTGAGATGACTTCTGTTATGATTTGGTGCTATATAAATAAAATTGACTTGATTTGACTTGACTGGTATTGGCCCTTTATTAAAAAATAGAATTTTCCCCATCCAGTGTCTGGATGGATATGTCTATCTGACCCTAAACTGTCCATGTATAAAGTGCAAGGAATCCCAACCTTTAATATGGGGTTTTTCGAGGGGTTCTGGAGCAAATGATGAATTTGTGTAATTTTTTTTGGGCATCAAACTGGTCATATTTAAAGATACTGAATACTGACTTCAGGCCAAAAATATTACTAGTGAAACAGCTTTCAATAAACCATATTGGTCAATCTTAACCCAGATATGATAGAGACATGTTTTAGGAGATGATCTGTCTCATCTGCTGATGTTTTCCAGAGTTTGAACACTGATATAATATTTCACTGTGAAATGATATTATATTGTTCTAATATGTTTGAGATAAATCAGTTTGAATTTGATTGATTTTTCCCAAGGCAGGTTGATTCCTTGTTGAAAGCACTCCCCATATTTCAAAAAGCAATTCATTATTGCCATTCCGCATCTGCCTGTAATGTTGTCATCCAAACCCAAAACAAGAGAGATGAGTTATGGTAAAGCCAAGCTCAGTTCCTCTATCGGAGTGCAATTTATTCTCATTGCTTACGCGGTCATGACTCCAATCACTCACTGAAGAGGAAGGTGTAAAGGCCAAATGCGGCAGACAGAAATTGGGTTTTGAAAAGGATGGATGAGACTCGCAGGGAATTCATTCAAATCAAAAGCCGACAAAAGCTCCAGTTCCTTTGTTTTCCACTTGATGTTGCCCTTGGTGAATGCTGTCTTTTGGCACAATCTCAGTATTAGCCGACAGCTTAGAGTTGTTGTTTTTTTCTCTTTCTAAATCATATTTTCAGTCCTGTGCAGTGTCCAAAGCATCAGCAGAATTATAACTTCAAAAACAATGTAAGCCGTACAACACTGAGGCTCAGTTTGCCAAAAATAGATCTGTTTGCTCTGAGGCTGAATACACAGTTTCATATGGTGTGTAACTGGCAAGACATTAATGATCCTTTAATCTTTGGCAGTGGTTGAGGTGTTGCAGTATTAGTTGAGTTGAGTTTTGACTGTGGGCCGTATATAATAGCTACCTGTGGGTAATTGTGGTGGAAAACAGACTGAAAAGAATATTGAACTCCTACAAAAAAAAGGTAGCTTTAAGTAGAATTGGGTGATTACTGATGAAATTGGAGGCAGGAACAATGGATGGATTGTACTGGAATTGCACAAATGTTTTCTCCCGGTGGTTTGACTGCCCTCTTTTTTTCGGTGGCTTGGGCCATTGCCAGAGATAGGAAATGTGCTCTAATAACAGGTAGCATGCGCAGCAGCTGGAAGAGCAGAGGCTATAATGTATGTGAGGACGAGGCTGTCACTCAGAGCAGTACTGACTGGGATGACCAATCCGATTTCCTGGTAAAGATTTATCTTTCCACCACTTCTGTCATTTATTAATCTTGTCAAAAAAAATGGTTGTTTTTCTGTATTGACAGCCATTGCAGGAAATGTTTCACAGCCCCACAAAGAAAACAAAATATTTAACATGTTTTCAATATCAAAACCACATGATTGGAAATGGGAGACCCAACCAGTCTGTTACTGAAAAAATTACTGTTTTGAAATATTATAAAAGTGCATATGGCTTAATATAGGTCATCCAAAATACAAAAAACCCCCACACTTTCCCACTTCCCCCAAGTGCAATCTTTCCATCCAGATAGTTCCTGTGTGATTTGGCGAGGTTTCCGATCTACCATGATCTCCCCTGATCTCCCTTGTGTCCCTTCACCCCCAATACGAGGGGCTGGATGGGTGTTGTTTTGTGGAGCTCAAAAATTTACATGTGAAAATCCCAACAGCAGCAGCTCTTTCCAAGAACCATAACAATATTCATACTCATTGGGGGCAGATAGATACGGCTTTCCGGCGTTCTTCGGCAGGAAATAGTTCCCAACAAAACTCCTCGCCCCAGGTTTGTGGATTGTGTCGGGTATCCGTGTCATTGTTTTTGGAAAGAGCCGTCGCTGTTACATTTTTCACATGCAAATTTTTGATGGTCTGAGCTCCACAAAACAATATCCACCCAGCGCCATTGTGTTGGGGTGAAGGGAGACATGGGAGATTGTGGCAGACTGGAAACTATGCAAAATCACACAGAAGCTATCTGGATAAATAGGTTGCACCAGGGGTGAGTGGTGTGATTAAGAGATGTTTAGACTAGGCAGAGAGATAAGAACTGTATTATCTGCCTGATTCATACAGCAGGTTTGGGATCAGTCTCAGTTTTCTTAGTCATCGCCTTTGGCTTCTGAAGAAAATGTTCTGTAGATTTAGATTATAGTCATTTGATCGCTTACTCACTGAAATAGCTGATTATTCTGGTCAGCAAAAATACTGACGTCATAGTCAACACAAATGCAGTTTTTCAGCTGTAGAATAGAAAAATCAGTATCCTTCACAGTAATGTAGATTACACTGGCAACATTTCCCAATCCTCTAAACCTTTTCCAGTTAATACACTGATTTGGAAGCTAAGGGTATCATAATTAAACTCATGTTTGATTCTAGTCAAGGCTGTAATGATGATTAAAGTAAAGTAGCAATAAATCTTACAGTAGTGCTTGAATGCCCTGCAGTGCAGCCCTTTGTCACTGTTACTCCTTTAAAGCCTTATTAGCAGAATGTTAAAGTTGTAACTCTTTGTCTGTCACAGAAAAGTAAATCAGAGATTAATTAAGTGTGTTCCCAGTGAGTGCTATCAGAATCGTGTATCTTCCAGGCCCTCTGAGAATATTTTGCTCCCTACTTGAGAGGGAGAAGAGGGCAGAGTGACTCATGACACAAACGCCTGGCAGGTAACGCTGTGATTAAGATTTTATGATAAACGTCTGCCTCCGTTATAATTAATAGCACGATAGAGAACATGAAGGGGAGCGCCGCGCCTTATTTGCCAGTGATTAGACGATAAGAAAGCCCGATGTGCTTTCAAACCCTTTTCAGATGATGATAAACAGGCTGATTTCTGACAGAGTTGTGTTCAATAAAAAAACAGTCATGCACCGGTTGCGGCGAGCGCCGATGAATCACCTGATTACGCCGAGGCCGCTCAAGAGCAGCTGCACCGTCTTGCGCAGACAAGTGATTTACAGTGAGAGCCTTCTATTTCTCACAAACACAGTTTACGTTTCCTTCCCCCGGCCTTGAGAATTATTGCGGGACAAATTAGCAGTGGGGGATTTAGCTGGCCGGGCGCTGCACACCGAGGCCAACGCTAAGAGAAACAGGACTCTGAGCAAATGTTTGGACCTGACTGATGACGGATGGCGAGTGGGTGGCCTATTGGCTGGGAGGAGATCTGAAACTATTAACCCTTGTTCTTGTACGCAAGCATGTGTGTTTGTGTGAGAGTGTGTATCGTGCATTTCTGAGAGCAACAATAGGCAAGGTTTTTATGTAATAGTCCACCTGTCTTATCAGCTGGCTGTAAATCAAAAGTGGGAGTGAGGGAAGTGCATCCAGTCCTTGGCAATTGAGACGCTGCAGATTCACCCTGTTTAGCACAAATGAAATTCTAGTGTCAGATATGGAAACAGGATTTCTCAATATCGTGGAGCTGCAGGCACGGAGACCACCACGTCCCTTAAGCTGGTTAGAGATGGTTTGGTTTAGACATGGAGTTTCTCAGGTTATGTTTCGGCTAAGAATCCTGGGCCTGTTGTAAATAATTTGCCTGCTTCAAGGCCATTTTCAGCTGCTGGTCGAAAACTGTAGTGATTATCCACGGGTGCGGCCCGATGGATCTTGGATTCCTTGGTACTGAAGTTCAGCCTTTTTAAACTGCCATTAGGGGCCACCAATGACATAAGCTGCTCAGTGCACCTTTAATAAATTTATTAGTTTCCAACCGATAGAGTTGTGGCAGACACAGTCCACAGATTGTCTAGCGTGGCAGTGATGATGGGAAATGATTTTTAAAGACTTCAATTCAAGAGACCTGAAAATACAATCTGACATCTGACTGATTTATTTTAATTTGCTGTAATGAAATAGTTCTGAGGCCAGCTGCTAATCGACAAAGACAAACCTGTAAATGTATTTCTGTTTTGCTGCTCTCTATCAGTGATTGATATAACACAGTAGAGATTCAACCACACAGTGTGTGGTAACTCTTTCTTGGGAAATGATAGAAGAAGTGGCACTTTCCAGTTTGTTTAGAATGAATAGAAGAAGAACTGGGCAGTTAGCATGAGCGGTGATAGCCACCATAGCTGAACAGATGAATAAAAGAGTGCCACCTACAGAAACTTCATCAACAGAAAATCAAAAGAAAAAAACATTTCAGATTAGCAGTGACGCCAACTTAGCAATTTTGTTAATAGATTTTGCAACTTTTTTCAGCACCTAGAAACAAATTTAGCTACGTTTAAACTTCTTTTGGAAGTTTTAGCAGCTTTTTGCTAAACCCATGAATCAAATGCTAAAATGCATGCATTTCCCCCCTAAATGACACAAACCATCATAAAATGTGTTGTGTTTATATTACTTCATATTACTTTTATGAATAAAAATATGTGATAATAAACAAAGAAATCAAAACTAACAAATAATATTTTTACATAATCATGTCTTTTAGCAGCTTATAGCAACAAATGGACCTGCCTGTAGCAACTTCCCCTGAAAATTAGTCGGCAACACAGCAGATTAGTGCAGTGCAACACAACATCAGTGACCACTCAGCACCAAAGATGGAGGCAAAATCAAAATAATAGGATTTTCACCAATTATTACTTAATCTGGTAAAATAAATGGAGTTGGTGAGACAGTAAAGTCGTGGTGATTTTGTGACTTTTAGTGCTGTGAGCTCTGAGGCAAATTCCAGTCAGTCAGTCAGAGTGAGTCACTTCATTTCTCTGTATCTGGATTCTGTTGAACTTCATGCTGTGCAGCAGAAAATGACTCCCTACAAATTACATTCTTTTTTTTATATTGAGGAGTATCTAAATAATAGAAGCAAGTAAAACTATTATAGTGGGGGAAAATTCAACTTGAGCTATAAATCTTCAGAGCTTAGCTGCCAACTTCCACACACCTCCCACTATTCTTTTCTTCATATTCACAAAGAGCTAGATGTCATCGCCACAAATGCATTGTGGGACTCTGCGGAACCTGGACTTGCTTCTTTCAATACAGTACAAGTCCAAGCAGCACATCATTCAGTGGTATAGTTATTATCAAGACTCGGCGATGAGGTAAACAGAGATGTAGCCACGTAGGCTGGACTGTGTATTCAGCAGCTTTTGTGCTGTAACCTTGTGTGACATCTCTTCTGAAGGCTCTGAGGTATTTCATCTCTTGGCAGTGCTGTGGAGCCCTGACTCTTTGTGTAGCTCTGGGGGAGCACTGGCTATATGCTCGGATGTACTGAACGTAATGCACCGGGTCTGTTAGTGACTGGATGAAAGAAGCACTCACAGGCCAAATGTAAATATTGAAAATGAAAGATGTTTCCATCGGGGGGCTGCTATAATTGCATCCCAGTCCGTTTCTATGCGTGTGTAGTGCACCAGTATGCATGTGTGCACCTTGTGTGTATGAGAGGGAACACGGAGTGAAGACGGAATAAAGAGAATACAATTATCAGATGTTTTAGAGGCGACTCTAACACCGTTTGATACTGTGAATCTGTGATGCTGAGTGTATTACAGGAGTTATTTTCTGGTGAAGTGTTGCAATTTTCTTTTTCTTGTGCCTACTTTCCTTCAGGTTGCTTCACTCCTTTCTATTTTTCCCAGAATGCCTTTAGACAGTCGCTAGAGAAGCGGCATGAACTTGTTGCTTCCAATCAAAGCTGGACGTGCGCCAAATAAACCGAAAAATGTTATGGGCTATACATGACTGTGATTGTGGCTACCCCGCTTTCTCGAAAACACATCTTTTTTGCATTGCATTGTGGTGTATGGAGGCTACTGTGGGAGGAGAAATTGGTGTCTCTGCCTCCTCTGTGATGGATGTCTCCCTGTATTGTTGAGCATCAGTGAAAAAAAAAACGAGGCTCCAAAAAGAAGCCCTTGATCTTTGAATCTGAGGGACTGACACCAAAAGATGGTGTTTTCTGTTGATGTTTTAGTTTGCTGAAACATTTTCTGCCATCAAATTCCATTGCAACTGTGCTGAAAATATCTGATGTCAAGTTGTTTGGCCAGTTGCCCACAGGAAAAATACATCGCTCAACAACAAGATGAATCCCAAAATGCAAGTGTGGACTGTAACATGGATTTTTCCTGTAAAGCTGAAGTTATTTTATATATATATTTCATCCTCGTGAGGTTTCCAGTGCACCCAAAAAATCTGAGCTTGTATTATTTTATGTCATTTTCTTGATACAAGTGGGTTGATCGGCCTTATTCTGCCTTTTTTCGACTTCAAGGAAAAAATCCTGAATCCTGAAAAAATCCTTCACTTGTTTTTTAAAAAAAATTCAAGATTTTTTAACCCTGAATATGAGACGATAAATTGTTTGTTAAGATGGAGATTTTTTTGCAGTGCCAAAGCCAACTTTGCTCTGTTCTGACTGCTTGTGAGACGCTGATTGCCTCTCTGTAGTGGCCTGCAGCTACAAAGCTTTAAACAGTCAGCGTGCATTTTTGGCTCTTGGCTTTTATAACATTATGTCATTTTAAAGTCGCGCCAGCTGACATAGATAGCTGGCAAGTGCAATTTGGGAGCGCCAATCGAAAATGGACAAGAAATAAAATCACATCAGTTTACCCGTCGGCTTCAATGATGGATGCAGCCATCTCCAAAAGCAATGTTTGAGAAGTGCAGTCCTGTTGTCTTTCAGATGAAAGTTACTGCGAGCTGGGAAGCTTTGAATGGCTGCAATCAACTTCTTTTCCATTTGCGAGGACACACTGGTAGGGAAATAGAAAAATATATAAAAACTAGTTGCCTGGTTGATTGTGCGGTTCATAGATTGAACGCAAGGTTGAAGTATTATATTACATATTGTATCACATGATGCAATTATTCTAGCATAATACATATCCATTTGTAGATCGGGATTGAGAACATTTTGAAGTTTACATGAATGGATACATCTGTGCTGAATCACTCTTCAATCAAGGCAGTCTCACATCTCATGGAAATGGACAAATATTATTATTGCAGCCCTTTGAAAGCCTCCCCTATCAAGCTTGACTAGGCTCTGTTCTCTCTCTCTTTCTCTCTCTCTCCCCCTCCTGTTCTCTTTTTCTTTCTCTCTGTCTCTCTTTGTCTTTTACATACACACACACACACGCACAAAGTCAAAGTCAAGTACCCCGCGCTAATTTCCTCAGGTACGAACAGATTGTTTGCTGCTTAGGAGCTGAAATATAATTAAAAGTCAATGAAGAGCAAAATTGCTATTTTGCAGGCTGTTGATATCTCAACAGCTCTTTGAAAAGGGAAATTAAAAAAAGTGTCCCGGGGAACAGAAAGAACCACAATGGGATGCTAATTATAGTACCTTAAAATGTGGTTGGAAACGAAATGAAAATGGTCTCCAGTGATCATGTCAGGGAAGCTGAAACATTGTGGAAATTAGAGATCTGTCAGCAGCAGTGTGGGTGGTGCTCACATACTGCTACAGTAGGAGGGTATAGATGTTTACAGCTTGGTGATGGAGACGATGGTTTGTAAGAACTGTGCTGGAGTTTTGGGGGTTGAGACGATAGCTCGTTTTTTAAAGGAAGAGAGGATTTTGTGGAATGGATAAAGAGGAATTAGTGGGATAACGACTGCACGAAAAGTTGATGTAAGGGAGTCTACACTTCACCAGCACCAGCAGAGGACTGAGGCATAACTGTGCAAAAAAAAAAGAAAAATGAATTGAAATTGGAAGCTGTTAAAAGGCTGCTTCCATTTACCAGTGCGCATGATCAAACTTAACTATGTCTTGAGAGATGTGGGTGAGCACTTATGTGGGAATCTGGCTTGAATGTTAGAGGAAGAATGTGGGTGAGAGCAGATATGCCAAGAAGAAGAATCAGCAGGAGTCAGCAGGAAGTAGCAGTGTCCCAGAATCACCTCCTCCACATCAACTCAAAAATATAAGGCTCATCGACACTAACGGTGGATCTATACTTAGGTTTACATGCAGTTCACAACGCCTACTGGTGTCAGTGACATTTCACTAAATGGGTCACTGAGCCTCCTGGCTATCTGAGCAGTCCAGAAACTAAATCAGCTTCATTTTGTAACACAGTTATACAGGGCTAGGCCATACAGTATCAATATTATATCCATATCATGATGCAAAACTAGATATCGCGTGGGATTTTTCTGAATTTAATAGATTGTTGTAGCTGTACCTAATTATTTGCCTCTGCATCCTTGGTCATCATATCTACATAATACTAATAAGTGGTTATCAAAAAATCTTTTCTGTGTAAACAGCTCACGAAAGCACCATTGGTTGTCTCTACAATATCTTCACTTTATTGATATGGGGGTATTCTGTCAAAGATATTGTGATATTTGATTTTGTCCATATTACCCACTTTAATTATAATTTGGGGTCCAAATTACAGAAGCTGCCTTAACCTCTGACTAGAGGTCTTCACGGGTCCAAAAACCAAAAATGTACTACCTGGAACCGAACCAGACCCATCTATTATTTGAAAGCTGGGACCTAGACTCATGCAGAACCGAGAAATGCTGGACTCAAACCTGATCAGGACCTGTCTATTATTTGAAAATGTCAGATCTGAGACACAGACCCCACCGGCACTAATTTCAATGCAAATTAATGTTAATGTACAAGTTGCCAAAACCAAACTTTGCATCTCACCTTGCCAAGAAAGTTGAAAACCTCCACCTGTGACCATGAATCCCAATCCCATTGAGTTAACGAGGAGTGAATATGGCTAAAAATCCACAGTGTCCTAACATTGACAGGACAAACCTTTGCTTTGCAGCATTGCTCTTCAGATGCTGGCTCCATGTATCTAAGCTTCCTTTCCGTGGTTCAGTCAGCTCTACAAACAGTTGGCTTGGTGTTTGGACAAAATATTAAGCCAGGCCTTGGAGCTTACTATCTGTGCTGGGATTGTGAATTGCTGGCCTATGACTTCTTGCATTGCTAAAGCTCTAGCTTTGCCTACAGTAGCTGTCCCAACTTGTGCCTACTCAGTAGCACGTTTCTCCTTACTCATTTGCCTTTACAGTCTGAGCCAATTTCATGGTCAGGACTCTCTTAAAACAGTTAAAATTAAGTTTCTGTTCTTCTTTTGATTGCTGCTGCAAAGGCTTCACCATTTCTTTATACCATCAAGCCCATTGATCTTAGGCAAGGCCATTTTTTTGCATCTTGATGGGTATGTGTGAGCATTGAGGCCATGTGGGGTCACTGTAGTTTGATGTTTCCGGGTGATGGCAGCGGATCATATGTTCCTCCAGTAATGAATCTAATCGCAGACGCCCCCGTACTCCCAAGTTCTTTCCAGCTCAGCCTCTTCATCTGTACTCTTTCCCAGTTCATCTGTTGTACCTGCTTAGCTCGAGCAACTGCCTTGGCACACTGTTCCACTTCCTCCTGGCGATGTACAGTGATGTATTTGCTCTGCTGCCACCTTCCTCTTCTCTAATGGCGCTGCTTTGTTCCAGGCCCAAACCTCCATGACCCTGTTGTACTTTCCCAGAATATCCCTGCGTAAGTGCTTGTGCTGAATGTTCTTGCTGAGCTGCTTTTTTTCGGGGTCCATTTCTACGCAGTTGGTGAGAGTAGGCAAATAAAAGACAAGAATGTTCCAATGACAGTGCTTTTCATCCAAAAAACAGGGAGCACTAAGGACACATACATGGCACAGAAACACACATTCATTCAATGTAATCTCACAAGAGTCTAGACCACATTATAGTGTTCAAGCATTAGAGAAATTGCACAGGTTGAAGCTTTTTATTGAATAAAGTCTCAAACTGCTGCAGTAGAAAAATAAAGTCAGCATTTGAATGACTTGCAATTGTTTGAATCCTTCAATTTCTTACTAAAAACTCTGACATTTTAATCATGCTGCTGCTAAGACACGGTTGTCTTGTGGTTCCTCTAAGAGTCAGTGCTTTATTAGATTTGGCTGATATGTGATATGTCTCTGGGGGAGAGAATAATGAACTGAATTGGCCGGTGCCGTGGATCAGGAAGTCAGAAAAGGATCCAGGAAGATGCCTCATCTTACAAACCTCAAATCCCTCGCAGTTCAGCCCCGAGACTGGGCTGAAGGAGCCGGTGACCAGGGTCTCAACCTGCTGAGAAGATCTTGGCTGGCTTTCCCAAAAGAATCTGAACCTTGTTCGTAGTTGAATTTTAGTTTAGCTGAAGTTGGGCTGCATTTGGTTCGAGGATGCTTTTGGACGAGCCAGCCTTGAGTTTTGTGTGGATTTGAGCGTCCTAAGGGACCAGGGATTAAATGCTGATTACGAAGCAGAAAATGATTTACACTGTTTGCGTAAAGTACTTATACTGTCTGCTTAATTGCCCATTTGATGTGTGAGTTATGTATGGCTTCCGTCGGAGGATTTCACCTATTTTTTTCTTCTTTTTTATTACTGGCAGCAATCCAATGAATATTTAATGGTGTTTTGCAAAAACCACAAACACTTTTTGTGATATGAGTGCATGCGTACGTGCCTGTGTGTGTATGTGTGTGGATGTTTGTGTGTGGGTGTGTGTGTGTCCTCCTGGCTGTAAAAGGAGCATGATGAGACAAGCGGTCTAAGGCAGACCAGAGCTGTCAGTCTCTTGCTTAGCTGTTTGCTTTGGCAGGGCTGCAGCTGAGGAACCAGGACAGAGCTTTCTGTGTGTGTGTGTGTGTGTGTGTGCTTGTGTGACTGTTCATGTGTGCATCCATGTGTGAATGCTGAGCTCCTTTGGCACCTGTCATCCAGGTAATGAGCCCAGTGCTTTCATCAAAACAGCTGGAAGCAGCCCAGTAAGCCCTCGGCCCGCTCGGTAACCTCCAAGATGGAGGAAAAGTCCAACAGAAGTGGCACAATCTGCTGGCTAGAAGATCAGTACTGCATGGATGCACTGATAACACTGCTGACTACTGCTGATTCTCATGAGTTTCCCTGAATATTAACCATCTGATACCCCAAGTACTTGTATTGTAGTATTCTCAGTATCGGAACTGCCTGCCATTTTATTCAGTTTTGACTCCGATGACACAGATCTTATTTCAAGACCAAATGAGTTCTCAATGAGGACATTTTATGATACATCAAATTGCTAATTCATCCAGTGTAGATGACATGCTTGCCTTTTTTCTGTGAGTGATTGCTCTGTAGCTGAGGTTATCTGTCTTGAAAGCTCTATGCCTATTATAGTAGCCTAATGGTCTTGAATTGGAGTCGATTTGCTCTGATCATGGTCTTGATTCAGGTCTCAAAATCCTCAAAGCCTTGGTCTGGACTCGGACTTGATTGGCCGCGCTATTGGCTTTGATTTCGTTTTGTGTAATGTGGTCTCCATTACAACACCGCCAAGCACCAATCCAGTTTCATTACTTTGGCGGTGAATGTAGACCATTACTTTGGTGTCGCTGGATGGCAAAAGATTGATATGTAATCCATTTCCCCCCAAAAGATAGCTCTCACAGGCTTTTTGTGCAGAAAATGGGAGAAAGTTAAGTCTCTCTCTTTGGATTTCTTATGTTTGATGTCAGCATTTACTGCTGGGGGAAATTCTCCAGCAGTGCTATCCCACTTTAGCCTGTTGTCAGTCTGATATCTTAAAGTGGCTACAGTATCAGTGCCTCCCCAGTGAGAGGAACTCATAGGCAGAGACCTGGGTAGAATTAATTTGCTGTAGGCATTGCAGCTTTGCTCCAACCCTGTGTAAGATCGACCCTGCAGCGCATTGTAATCGAATCCATCTGTCTGTCAGAGCCAGGACGGCATAGTAAAATCATCATCTTCCGAACAGAGAATGTTAAAGCCTTTTCCCACACGTCAAGGAGAGTAATGAGTGGAGCTTTCTGGATTAGGGACCTGCTGACGTTTTGGCGTCAAATTGGGAACAAACAGTTTCTTTCCAAAATGAGATAATCTGCAATTTGAAAAATATGACATCTGTTCCTACATAATCACTGCTGGCATATACCGTAAAGTAGTACTGTAAGTAGAGTGTGGCATATTATTGAGGTCATTAACCATATTTGTTGGATGTATTTATAAGAATAAGTAACATTTTCAGGATTTAAAAAAAATATAAAACAATGAATGAAAGTCATCGTTTTTTCTTAAAAAAAGGCCGGGAACTTGACAAACTCTTCACTGACAGATTCTGGTGTGGAATTTCATCCACTGACACCGAGAAGACAGTTTGAAAACTTCAATCCTCACTTCACATTTACAGTTCTTTTTACCCTCTATTTGTGCTGATGTTGAGTGTCGACAGAGGCAAGACAAGAGATCTGGATTTTGGATGCAAGATACAAGCACATGCATGCACATGCTCACATGAGCAGCGAGCTAGTTAACGCCACGTCTCAAACATGATAGAAGAAGGAAGACTTCTCTAGTGGGGCTGGACAATAATGGAGTAAGAGATTTGTCTGACATGCTGGTAAAATAATCAGCCCTCTTTAATCAGCAGTGGAATAATTGGACAGGAGTGCCAGGAGGAGATGTTGATAATTAAATGATGCATTTTCAGTTCAGTCCTCTGAAAAAAAGGCATTTCATACCATGACAGCATACATTTATACAATTACATTTTAAGCATTTAGCTGACATCCCCATACTCAGCAGCTTAGAATGAGTGCAGCAATAGCAGCTTCAATTCCTAGATCACCAAAAATTGCAAGCAAACGGTGACTATAGAAAGCTCATGAAAGACTGAGTGCTAGAGTAGAAAGGAATAAGAGCTGAGGAGAGAGATGGAAAGGGTTTTTGATGTTTTGAAACCATTTTGTGTAGGATTTGTGCCTTTTCGACTACACACATGCCCCGCAATGCGTCGGTGAATGTGGTACAGCGCTTGAATGTTTTATATCTGTTGGTGGTTTGATCCAACTTTTTCTTCCATCAGCGAGATTCAGGATCCACAGTTTTTTCCCATAGCCATTAGATCATATATAGGTTGTTATTATTTGTCCTGTTGCTATACATGATGTCATTGTCAAGTCACATGTGAAGCCTGGTATGCCTGTATATGCAGAGCTCACCCTTATTGGCTGTGCTCAGTAAACACAGCTCTCGCAAGCACGATAAACAGCTGAACGTGCTGCATGGGCAGTGCAGTATGCTGTCGTTGAAAGCTGGTACAGTAGGTTTTTACAATTCTCTATGGTATTTTGAGGCCCGGTCTCCTAGTGCGAGGCCTCCGATGCAATCAGCCAGGGAATGAACTTAATCATTTATAATGAGTGCAGAGTCCAACCTGCCAGCCATATGAATGAAAGACATAACAGGTCATAGCAGCCGAGCAGATCCAGGTTTTATAGCTGTGCTGCAAGAGAAAAAATAACATCCTAACAAGTCGCTCTTTCCAGTACTGAACCTTAAAATCTCCTTAATGTAGTTATCCGCAAGATTCTTGTTTTGGTTTTCCTCAATCTTTTGTACTAAACACTTGTGGCGTTTCTGCACTGCACTTCCCAGAGATCACCTGTCAATCAAACAGTGTGGGGGGTGATGTCTTTTTGTTTGTTTTTTCTGTTGATGAATTTTCTGTATGTGGCACTCTTTTCTTTGCCTGTTCAGCCATGTTGACTATCACTGCTTCATGCTCTTCTGTTTATTCCGAATAAAGTAGAAACAAAAAAAGTCTATCCTCTGGGACGCATGAATGTTTTTTCCCAAATTTCATGGCAATCCCTCCATCAAATTTGAACCATCAAATTTGACATTTTGCTGTAAGGGTTGTGCTAGAGAAAAAGTAATAGACCATCAAAATCAAGAGGAATCTTCCTTTTGGGAGTATGAATACAGTTAGCAAATATCATAGTAATCCCCGAATTACATTTTGTGATATCTTGGGTGCAAAGTCAACATTTTGCCAGGAGGGTGGTGCTAGAAGAAAGGTCATGAGTTCAGCAAAATTGACAGGGTTCATCCTCTGTGGAGCATGAATGTGCTCACCAAATTTCATGGTGATGCACCCAGTAGATTTCAAGATATGTTGCTTTGGTGTTGCCAGACAGAAGTATGCCTGTTCTATACAACATTAACAGAAAATTCAGTTATGTAACAAAATAATATCTCAAGTCTTTGGCTTCAGTTATGTAGTAGATAATACAAAAATAGTCTCAAAAACAAATGTTAGACTAATTTAACAAAAAGAAAAGAGAGAGAATTATTCTTCAATCTTAAGTTTTCTTCAGTCTTCCAGCCTTAAAAAAACAAATGTTAATTTAACAAAAGAAGAAGAGAATTATTTGGTCTTCAATCCTTAGTTTGCTTCAGTCTTCCTTGGCTGCCTTATATTTCTCATGCAATTCATCGGTGAAATGGCATTTGCGTTTTGGCATTGCGAGTGCATTCTTTGATCTGAATGAAGGAGAGCCACTCTCACATGCAATACAAATTGGTACCTGTACCTAATGCCAGTGTGGCGCCATATACAATTATATTTGAAATATTTTATGTGTAACGTGAACACTTACAGAGACAAACGCTGGAACAAGCACAGCAAAAATCTGGATATTTTAAGGAATTTATAAAACCACCCTTGACGGATTTTTTAGGACCCAAAAAGATGACTTGTCCGGGTTAAAGAGAACGTTTGGTCAACTTATTCAAAAGCATTGGCTAATTATCAAGTTACAAAATGTGAACACATCTCAAAAGACTGGAATGAAACATACTTAGAGTCACTAAAGCCAACAAACCCAATACTGCAACTTTAGGCCTCAGGAGCGGACTTGTCACTGAAGCTGCGTAACTGAAGGAGAACAGAGCACGTGCTGGGAAAATAATGCTAAAAACTAGCATGCTTGTTGCAACTGCACCTCCATACTGCAGGAGCACTGGACTCGGGGAGTTACACAGGGGCCTGCCTCTAAAATTACCTTCAATAAAGTGGAAAGATTTTTTAGCTAACTATATTCCACAGTCACTAATCTGACCCAGTTTTTCCTACTGCTTACCTGCCTGTCTGTCTTGCCAAAAGCAGTTTTGCACAAACCCTTGGTCTTTATAAAGGAAGTGGCATTTTCTTAACAATGGGAAAGGCTGCCCTCGCTCCAGTCTGATTGAAAAAACACTCAAGAGTCAGGCGGAGAGAGGGAGAGGATACTAAAGCTCTTTCACAATTGCTTCCCTACACGCTATCACTTCAGCATGAAGTGTCTCTACAAATGAAGTCACACTCACAGCTGTGAAGGGCCCTCCTTGCTAAGGGTATAAATGAACTGGTAACTGTGGGACACCCTCCACATGATCCAGCAGAAGCAGGATGGAGCTGTTGCCATGGTTACCCAAAGACGCCTTGCTCACCTAGCTGACTGACTGACTCCCTGTTGTTCTATCTTGACAGCTGGTGCTTCTGTTGCTTCATTCAGGTCAATAGAAACTGTATTTCCATTGTGGCAATTGTTTTAACAAACAGCACAAAGGGAACAAACCTGTTAATAATCATAAAATCAATTTCATTTCGCAGCTGCTAATACATATCTGTTATCTACACTTGAATTAATGACGGTCCTTTGTCATGACTTTGCTGGCCACATTATGTATTTCAGTTCCATGTCTTCAAGTCTAGGCCAAGACTTAAGTATGTCGTTCCCACGCCTTGTAAGTCGAGGCCACATTGGATTATCTTGTGGCGATGCATGAACTTAATTATATTATTATTGAAACCTGACACCAATATGTGCACAGTGTATGCCAAATCAAAGTAGCGTAATTTTCTCTTACCCACTCTAGTAATTGCATCCAGGATAGATGGCAAATAAGCAAACACACCTATGTCTAAGAGAGCTAATTGAAAAACATTAATCAGTCTTCATAAATAGCAGATTGTATCCGCACGCAGTAATATCAAGAGGCAGGCATGTTTTGTAATCCCATCAGACACACTCCCGTATCAGTGCACAAGATGAGATTAATGCTGCTGGCTATTTTCACTCTGTATGAGCTGCTACAACCAAACAAGTAGTGATGCAAGTCTGTTTACCAGCCCTGAAACTCTGCTTGAGATTGAGTGTGAAGTAACCTAATAGGATTTTGCACTTGCACATGTTTTCATGGCTTCTCAGACAAAGAGGAAATCGGTGATTCAATTTCGGGATTACTGGGTGAATGAAAAAATAAAGGATTCAATAAATGATTGAATGGATCAATCAATAAATGAAGGGCTGACTGAATGAGTGAATGAATGAGTGATCAGTGACAATCACAGAAATGGAGTTCCATTTCTATGGTAACAGTGAAGTATGCTCATTCTCCAGTCTGTGAGGCCTGGCAGGGACCTTCCTGTAGGGAAAATATATTCTGTGATAATGAGCTATAAACTCCAGTGCACTATATATAAAATATGCATTTGAGATGCATCAAAAGAGCACAAATAGATATAAAACTTGCACACATAATAAGTTAATAAATAGAACTGGAGCTGCAGCAACGTCTTGATGATCAATACTGCATAACATCCCTTCATTTTGCATGTAGACAGTAGTAGAGCCCTATTGACTCCCAATGTTGACAGTTCATTCATTCTCTGCATTAGCTTTAACTAACCTTTAATCAACAACATTACATCTTAAAGCCTCCTCCAACTTAAATATATCTTTATTCAACAAAACATCAGGCTAACTAGACCAACTAAATCAATGCAATCAAGTAAATTCAGCCTATAATAATTATCAGTTTAAAATCTGCTGATGCTAAATCGAGTATGCGCTTTCCAAAAGTTTATGCACATTTTTTGAACTTAATTCGTTCACTGATATTATAAAATTGTTTGCAGTGGTTAATGAAAATGAACCAAAATGAGGGAAGGATATGGTTCTTGTGTCCTCAAATTAATCAAAATGAGGGCACAAGGTCAGTCTTGTGCAATTACTATCTCATACCCTTGATGTAGTAAATTGTGGGGTGGAAATATATATATATTTTATCCTCCTGCGGTCCCAGGCTCCGTCCTGATCCTCCCCTTAGTGTTTTGATGGGCAGGGCTGGTCATCTAGGTTGTCAGAGTGGACACAGATTGCTGATACTGAACTATGCAGAGCTCACACAATAGGCCAGGCCAGCCGTCTGGGCCAGAAAAGCCTTGGCTGGACAGATTCTCCTCATACCGATGTTATTACTGTTGGAGGTCTGTGATGGCTGTTGGCCGGCTGAGCCCAACAACAAAAGGTGGTTTCATCCTATTAGTGGAGTGCTAACGTGTCTAATTCCTCTCTAGTGGTTCAGCCTGTCTCTTTGGATGCAGGAGGCAGACAAAAGCAAATGAATACAGAGTCCACCGCAGCGCAACAGTCCAAAACACCAGGATCGATCCGGTCTATGTGGGCATGGCGGGGCGAGGTTGAAGCCTGCAAAGTGTTTCGCTTTGCCAGCCCCCCAAGGTCAGCCAGTGATCCGGGTCTGGAAGGCAGGGTGAAATGAAACCTGCAGAGGCATGTCAGAAATGTTAATTCTGGTTGACCAGGCATAAATAACATTGTCAGAGGAATTAGAGTTTGTTCCTGTGTGCCGGGTTTTACTGACACTGCAAGAAATGATTTTGGTGGAGGGGCTGCGCTCACGTCCTTCCAGGAAAAACAGATTTTCTAGATTGTATAAATACATATTTTGACTATTGGTCTGGTGACACACAATTTAAAAGCACTTCAGAAGGCTCAGCTCTTAGGCTTATTTTCCATAAATACTTCATTGTATTCCCTTTTTCCCCTTGTACACACACACACACACACACACACACACACACACACACACACACAACGCCAGCATAAGATTCCTCCTTTCTCTGGCACCAGAGGGTCTGCAGTGACATCACTGACCCAGGGGAAGCCAATTTTCCTATTTTTGGTGACATACAGCCAGGAAAACTCTCTCTCTTTCTCTCTCACCCACTCTCACTCAAGGTCTCTCCCTCTCCCTCTCCCCCTCTCTCTCTCTCTCTCTCTCCCTCTCCCCTCCTCCTCTTTCATCTGGGCTTTTAACACACAAGATAAGATAAGAGAGAGGTGGGGGAGGGTGGGTGTCCCGGCCGTGCTCGGCTACTTGTCTAACACATATCACGCTGTGGTAGGACCATGATGTAATGCTGCTGCTCAGTGGCCACACTGGGTGAAGTGATGGTTCACTTAGCGTTTCGGCAGCCCACTCTGCAGCAGAGTCAGACCTCTGGCATGAGCTGGTCATCTGCTGGACTCTTTCAGCCTGTGCATAGGAGTTCCATTGGGACAACACAATATAACACATGGCTGTACTCACAGTGCCAGGAATGTCTTTACCTGATAACGCAATTTTTTAGCACTCAGAAAAACTGAGAGTCCATATAAATACAAAAATAACATTTCTCCTCACTCAACTTTTCCTTTATATGCTGTTTCTAAATTCTTGCCTTTTCAGAATTTGGGAAAAAAATCTATATGGAGAGTAATAAAAGCAGTTTTCACAATTTTCTCCAAATAAAATACCCCATCAGAGACAGAATTGGCTAAACAATTGGATAAAGATTGCTTGTATCCAAGTGTGAATACCTCTTCCTCTGCTCCTCCGCTCGCAATTAGACGGCTAATACATTTATCCTTTGAGACAGCAAGCGCCATTAAAACTCTGCAGAAACAATTTCAAAACACACAAAGCTGCGCGCTTGTATGGGCCGGGTGAATAATGCGAGAGAGGAAGTCAAGTCCACGCATGAAGGTGCATTCTGGGTTTTCTCTGACGAATTCAATACACCAAATTTGTTGCAATTTTAAAATGTAATCATGTCGGCTATTTGCTCTCCTTTATCGGTTTTACAGCGTATAGTTTTACAACCTTTCCTCTGTGAGGCTGCAGTGGTTACAGACATTAACACTAATGCTTATAGCAGACTGGTTTGCTGGTTCTCACTTGGGAGTAAATGCACTTTTGAAGCCTATATGATGTGAGTTATCAGCTGGGAACGACTGAATTTGGCTGCGTCTCTCATCGCTCGAGCTTCTTTCCCCACCATGGCCAACTTCAGCTCAACAGATGCTCTTTATGTAATCTTATTTACTGTGAGAATTCAGCGTCGATGCATTTTCATTTTCTCTTTAAGTTTTTGGCCGCTGAGCAATTTTACATGACCCCAAAGTCCCTGCTTCCGCCTGGCCTGAAAGGAACGGTGTTAGGGGTCGGGGCGGCGGGGTGCAGAGGGGCATATACATTTCCTCATAAGCTGTATTTGAAACGGCGGAGTGTTATTCCGCATCTCAAACTGCGCTGGATAATCCAATCCTTTAATGGCTCCCCACCCTGCCAACTTAAGCTTAACCCCATGTTGAGGATTGCTGAATTATTCTAAACTAGCCGTGAACCGGAGCCGCGCGAACACAACACCGCTCACTGATATCCATGATCCGGTACCTCGGTGCTCGCTCTCATCGGGGAGCCTCAGTCCTCCTTTTGTGCGGCACTAAATACATCCCCCGTTTCCTATTTGGTCTGCTGTGTTCACTCCCTGTGGGTGATGTGATAACATGCGCTCCAACCACCAGTGAAACACCAATAAACCAAAGAGCCAAACCCCTCGATTTCCCCGGTGGGATGGAGTTACACTGTCAGACACCGATCTCACAGAAATTTTTGAAAGATCATTTTCATAGGATTTCTGCTGCTCGGAGATTTGCAGGAAAGATGAGCGAGAGTGTGAACCCAGCAGTGTCACAAGTACATGGCATGCTGAACCACAAAGACAGCCCAGATCAGGGGGAACAGTAAGCCTCGACAGGTACAGCGCTCTCCAAAATTGTACCAGTGAGCCACCACCTCATCCTGACTTGTGATCTGAGAAAGGTTTAGACCTTGAATGTCATTTGACATCGTTGAAATGCTGCTGAAACTTTTGTTCAGAGTAAGTGTGGACACTGTACTGTAGTAGTCATCTTTGTGTATGTGTGTGTGAGGTGTATCCTCTGTCTGTGTGTTATCTTGGCTGATTGTGTCCTCATGTGGATTGTCACATTTTTCTATCAAGCCAACACAAAACAGACTGAGCTGAACTTTTTCCGTGCTAGTCCACTGTAACTGCAGTGTGCACAGAAATGATCTGGACCTGCATGGTTCAGATTCAGGTTTTGTGTGAAAATGACTTAATGAGCATGAAGCCATCATTGTTCTGGGCTAAGGTTTTAACAGGAATCCCTCTTCACATTGAGATTGTTGAGAGTAGTTATTTTTGAACCCTTGGTTTTTGCCGTTGTTTGGGTCGTTTGGTCATAAGTGCATGTAATGATTTGAACTGAGGCCTTATTGAATCAGCTTTGTAAAAGATTTGCACTTAAAAATGCACAAAACAGCCGAATAAGTGCCTCCTCATACTCGTAAAACCTTGAACATGGAGCATGGAGAAGAAAGTACAGGACCCTCAACATTATGTTTCACTGTATCTTTATTCCAATTTGAATGGTTACAAACACAACAGAACTTCATCAAGTCTTACAGAGAAATGTCAGTAGAACCTATTTCTGGTAGCAGAAGACGCAATTAAATAGTTGAACTGAAAACCCATGACAAATAACATTTGCGTATCAAGTCTTATATCGAGATAGATAGAAGATGCAACTATTGATCCCGAAGGAAATTTAACAGTGGTCAGCTGCTCTCACACCCAGTAAATAAAAAACATAAATTCAATAGAATACATACACATAAATACATTCAATAGGAAAAGTCCAATAAATAGATTGATAAAAAATAAATTAAAAATGCAAAAAAAGAGGTCCAGCTCAAGCACTCTAGTGTTCCATAAAGTGCTATAGTGTTATTATCCTCCGCACCTTCCCTCCCTCCCTACCAGAGAGTTGTGCAGCCAAACTGCACGTGGGACGAAAGACTTCCCCAGTCTGCCAGTGGAGCATCCCTGGGACCACAGTCTGTTACTGAATGTGCTCGTGTTCTGTGTGAAGGCAGGGTACAGAGGATGACTGGTGTTGTCCGAGATTGACCTGAATCTGGACAGTGCTCTCTGTTCTGTCGCGGTCTCCACAGAGTCCAGCTTCAGCCCCACCACTGAGCCTGCCTTTTTGATGATTTTCAGCCATTCTTGCTGGTATTGCTCCCCCAGCAGACCACAGCATAGAGGAGCACGCTGGCAACCACTGACTGATAAAACATCTGAAGCTGCTTTGTGCAGATGTTAAATGGTGCCAGTCTCCTCAGGAAGTAGAGCCTGGTTTGCCCCTTCTTGTAGAGGAGGTCGGTGTTCTGAGCCCGGTCCAGTTTGTTGTCCAGTAGGAGCCCCAGGTATTTATAAGAGGTGACTGTCTCAACCACCATCTCTCCTATGTAGATTGGTTATGGGGGAGTGGGCTGTCTCCTGACGTCCAACACCATCTCCTTGGTTTTTGAAGTGTTCAGCTGGAGTTGGTTCCTCCTACATCAGCCTTTCATTTCCCCTGATACATCCTGATAAATCACATCTCAAGAGATTAACATACTTGGTTAAAAAACAATTCAAAATATAGAAATATACTTTATATCTTAGATTAGAGACTCTATAGCAAAACTATAAAATACAGTTAAAGAGTAACTAAACCCCAAACCCAAATCCATGTGAAGCCTGACCTCTCATGATGTAAAGTAGAGTGCCTGGTCTTTGGTGGCAGGTGATGTCACCACTCATAGAGAACAACAGGTAGTGACATCATCTGCCACCAAAGACCAGGCACCCTGCATTAGAGTATCTTCATGGTAAAAAAGACAGAAAGTACCCCTTCTACTTGTTCAGGTTCAGGAGGAGGGCCAGTCTGGACTCTAAATTAAACAATCATACGCCAACATCGGCCATCAATCAACCAGCATATACAGACAGCAGTGGTTCTTTGATTGTCTGGTTGGGTGACCTTTGCGTTCTTGTTTGTCCCACTTTAGGCATCCAGGATGACCCGTTCAGATGAGGACAGGGACACAGGCTGGGACGCCTGGGGAGCCTGGAGCGACTGTTCTCGAACCTGCGGGGGAGGAGCCTCTTACTCGCTGCGCCGCTGCCTCAACGGAGGGTAAACCTGATTTTACTTCTAACAAGGCGCTATTTGGCAGTGTTTTTGAAATATGGAAATACTTCTTGGCAGATATCTGATCATTAAAATAGGATAAAAGAATGCCACTTCAAAGATCTGATCCCTGTGCAGAGCTACTTGAACAGTTCTGCCATGTTATTGGGGTTGATGAGGCTGTTTAATGTCTAAAACTGTCAACTGGGCGCATCGGCACATCAGCTCAAGTCACAGATCATGTTTTTCAAAGCGCAAAATATTCATGGGAGACCCATTGAATTGTTCTGATATCTGTTAAGTTGAATTTCTAGTTCAATCACAGCACCAGAAGACTTATGCCTAGGGGGTACACGATATTTTCAGCCTTTTAGAGGACTCAGAAACAGTTTTTTGGTAATCATGAAACTACATGTAGGTCACTGAACCCATGCAAACGCAAGGCTCAGTTTTTACGGTAAATACTCTAGATATGCAGTGGCTTCCGAGCCGCTGGCTGCTGTTAAGCAAGTACAATGATTTAACTCAACAAAAAAGGCACTTTGAAAACTATTTTTAAGATGAAGATGTGCTGTTTTTATGTTCTGAAGTAGTGAAATTCCTACATTTAGATATGTCCTTTGGCTAGTATTTAGTCATAGTCATATATTTGTCATTTCTTACATTGTTTTTTTTCTTTCTACTTTTCAAGATACATCTACACTTATGAACATGTGATGCATATGTGTGTGTTTGAGAGAGAAAGAGAGAGAGAGAGAGAGAGATGAGTTGGAAACTATGACAGAGTCCAGATTGTCTCTGCGGACCACAGTGGATGGGAGGCTGGGAAGCCGGGCAGACGGCTGTCTGGGTAGTCCGTGCTATATCTTCCTCACACTGATAAATGCATTAAGCGAGTGGGTTTCATTAAATATCTGTTGTTTTCAAAAGCTCCAATCTCACTCAACTGTGTCTACATTTGTTGTGAGCCTGTCTCCGCTCAGCAATTTGCAGTGCAGCGTTGCTTGTTCAGGAAGTCTTCCACATCACAGTGAATCTATTTCAGACTGTGCCCCGTGGCAATGCTCTATACCCTCCTGGCAAAGCATTTGTCTCCATTATTTTTGACTGCAGCTCAACCTGAGTGTCTCCCCCTGTGCCATTGGGGAAATTCCCCCTGCTGCTGGGTGCCAAAATCATAAGTAAGAACAGTTTTACTGCACATATATAAAACACACATAAAAACACATGGCACTGCGAAAGCTGGCTAATTGGCACCTTGTGGTTATGGGATGAAATCAGCATCTCATCCATGGTGCTGTAAGAGGGACAAAATAGAGGTAAATAACCCGTGTAAACCGGCTTTGGATTGCTGTGGAGGTGATTTTACTGTGCTGTTTTGTCATATTAGGACTGGTGTTGCTCCATTGAATGTTTCCTGTGGAGGAATGGTTTTCTCCCAGTGGGGTGTCGAGTTTCCAGCGCTGAGCCCCAGATGTTTATCAGCCCTGTTAGAGAATGTCGACAAAGGCCTTAACTTGCTAATCCAGATGCTTAAGTTTTTCTGTCTTGACTGCTTCTGCATGCCGATCAATAATCCCCCGCGTGCTCTCCATGATAAACACTGATTACTGTAATGTAACCACTGACAGTGAACGTTACCAGCTTGTTTCCTCTGGAGTCAGTCACAAAAATAAATCCACCAGCGTTTAAGCTGTTTTTGTGGCCAGTACCAAAGCAGATTCTGATGATATCTGATATTTTGTGCTGATATTTGATAACTTTGAATTTGACCATGTAACAAAAATTTTAAAAAAGCACTTAAACCATCATTAGATGCTAAAGCTCTATGCTGAAACCCAGGCCAACAATGATAACAATGATAATAATAACAACAATACTAAGACTAATGGTAGAAATAATAATCATACAACTACTGCTACAAGTAGCCCTACTATTACTACTGCTACGACTATTATCAATAATAATAATAAAACATCCCTCCATCCTTTTTTCATAGACTTAGTTCAGTTTAACGGCTTCCCAAAGACAATCTATATATCCATATATAATCAGTAAAGCTGCATCATATCCACACTATCAGATGTGGACAGCTCTTTTGTCAAACTGCTACATCAATAAAATCTTAAACAATAACACATGGACCTTGAAGAGACTTTGGTTAGAAGCCCCCACTAAATGACATTTACCTACATCCATTTTCTTCTGTAGATTATCCTCATTACCCAACACTGGAATGTCCTCTGTGATGATACGTCAAAGCTGGGCTTTATCAGCACGACCTGCGCATCTTTCCAGGCCGTTTGAAGTCTGATGAGTTGCCATGTCTTCAGACGTCTAAAGACTCCCGGTGGTTGAGTCAGACAGGCGGAGCGTGGCCTCGGTCGCCGTAAACTCTGATCAGAGCTCCCAGCGTCTGGAAGTGATTGGGGTTCTGATTTGTTCAGACTTCCTCCGCACTGGGAGATTCACACTCCAGTCATTAGAGAAACATCTCAGAGCAGGCCAGCACACCTGCCAGATCCTACTGGGAGAGGAGGGTGTGTGTGTGTGTGTGTGTGTGTGTGGGTGTGTGTATGTGTGTATGTGCGTGCGTGTATGTGTGTGTGTTTGACCACAACTTACTGTGCTGGTGAGGGCCAGTTTGACTTCTGGACATAATTAGTGAAGACTTTCTGGAGAAATGAGTAGTATATGGTGTGTGTGTGTGTGTGTGTGGGTGGGTGTGTGTGTGTGCATGCGCGCACGTGTGGGCATGTTCATGTGCATGTGTAAGTGTGTACTTGTATAATCATGTATGTGTGTTTTTGTGCGCATAAGTCTGTGTTTTCCTGTGTCTGCATGAGTGTACTTGCACTGTTGAGGGACGGATATACTTTCTGTGGGCGTCCATTTGTGTGTGTGTGTGCGTGTGTGTGTGTGCGTATGCTTTTGTGATAAAGGCTGGAAATCCGACTTTCTGGAGAAGTGAGAAGTGTGTGTCTATGTGTGTGAGTGCAAGTGTGTGCGTACATATATTTGCGTGCACCTGCATGTGTGTGTGTATGTTGTGTGTGTGTGTGTGTGTGTGTCCATTATAGAGGACAGTGGAGGACGGCTGGAGTGAGAACATTAAGCCTTCTTTAATCTCCAACTCCATTCACAATGCCCACACATAAAAACACACACTCGCACTTTCACACACTCTCACACACACACACACACACACAGTGGGTTTATGTCTGGCTCCAGTGTTTCTCTTGGAGCGAAGGTTGCCTCTGCCCACTGCTTTGACTCCTCTGGTCTCAGACTCTACCCTTTAAAGGCCATTGACTCCTGCTAATTCTGCTGCTCTTACAACAGTATAGAAGAACCAGAGGAAATATCTGTCTGCACTCCAATATTTCAGGCCTGAAGTTTAAAGGAATACACCCATGTTTTGTTTTGTTTTTGTTCGCCAACTTAGCCATTAACTGATGAGAGCACAGACACCAAAATCATCCATGTGTACACACTAGATTGTCCAGGGCTGCATGCTAACACTTTAGCATACACCACGGGTGCGTTCATAAATTCACTCCAACGCTCTGCTGTGAAATCATTGAACTCCCATCAGAGTGTGGCAGGGCACAGAATGTCTTTGAAATTCACGAACAAGAAGTCCATCAGCCAGAGTGTCAAAATGGAAAACAGAAACATTGCTGCCTTGATAGCAACTTTAATCTCTATAGAGGACTTTCTAGGCAGCAAAGAATATGACTAATGTAAATAGGGCTATATTTTATAAGATGCAAAGTATTTTATGATTAAAAAGCTGCCAAATGTTATTGTTAATCATTTGTTAATCATTACACTTCCCTTCAGCTGGAGCGGTTAGCGTGTGCTTCGAACAGAAATGCACTGAACATAATTTCCGAATAATAAGAGAGCACTGACAACCGCAGAGCGAATTTATGAACACACCCTATGTTGAACGATAGTAGACACAGGCTAGCACTTTAGCGTACACATTGTGGGGCGATATAGGCACCATGCTAACACTTTAGCATACACTGTATTGAACGAGAGTAAGCTTTATGCTAACATTTTGGCGTATACTTGAGTAATATTAGGCTCCATGCAAACACTGTTTAGCCTACAGTGGGATTGGGATTCAACTGAATAAACTTTGTCCTTCAAGCAGCCCCAGTGAGCAAAAACTAGCTGATTGACGTCAGGTGATTTGGAGTCTGACTCCAGCAGCCTCCTACATCCTATCCATCTGTTAGGAAAGGTGTCATGCAGCCAGCCAAAAGCAGTCTCATTCCCATGAATCCACACTTTTCAGACACCACCTGTAATGTTTTTGACCCCTCACTCCCAAAGAGAACATCCTTCAAATTGATATGTCACCTAGGAAGATTAGCGAGGGCGATAGTGTGCTCATGAAGTTGCTGGAGGAAAGCAATGCATTATTCATGCAGTATCAGGAAAAAAAAGAATCATGGAAATGGTGCAAAGTGGGTCCTGTCACTGTTGTTTGACTAGGTATGTTACAGATAATGTAAAATAATGAACCAGCAGGCAGAGTCTGCATGTTGTGGACTCACCTGACTCACCCTGTTAGAATCAAATGAATAAAACAGTTGAATTAATTTGATTGAATTGGATTGTTATTACGTGTTATATTATTACCAAGTTGTGCGAGTATGCATGATTCAACTATTATTTGTTGGTGCAACACCGTTAAAATGAGCTGAAGCTACTCATTTGTAGCAGAGTCAACACTTCAATACTGCTGGGCTGGTTGAAGGAAGAATCAACCAACATCTGCACATAGCCTCAGCTGCTAAAGTTAAATTAACTCAACTGAGCTAAAGACACAGTAAAAGACTGTGGTCAAACCACAATCTCTGAGGCCGGGCACGAATTTTAAAGTGGTCATTTTGGTTTTCTTCCACTCAAAGTGGAGAGAGGTGTGCACTGGGAATATGGGCTTTAGGACTACAGTCTGCCAAAAACTTAAGTGTGACTAATTGCCTCTCAAAGCCAACAACGACATGCATGCTGGCCAGTCGCAATCAAGAGTGGCCAAACATGATGGGGACAAATTTGCCTCCAAGAAAAGAGAACAAACTGAGATGGACATAAAAGCGACCATCGTCTTTTGGCCATCACTTTTTTTTTTTTTCCTTTGGATTTTCTGTTGATGATGGTTTGAATTTCTGTAGGTGGCACTCTTTTCTTTGTTCAGCCGTGGTGGCTATCACTGTTCATGCTAACTGCCCAGTTCTTCTCTATTCCAAACTCAGAACTCAAAATCAATAAATGTAAAACGCATGCTTTCCTGTGCAGCAGAGGATTATTCCCAGGACAGAGCTACCAGACCCTGAGTGTTTAGAGCAACAAATGTAAAGGCTTTCATGGACTGGCTATAGGCGCACAGTGTCTGGTATAGCTGTTATTATAACTGTGCCCTGTCCTGAAAGAACCTGCCCGGGCTTCCACGCTATTGTTGTGTCAGCGCTGTGAGCTCAGGAGAAGACAAATTGCCATAGCTGTAGACATTCCCAGACCCTGAAAACATGGTCCACCCACATACACACATATAGATGCAGGCACATAGGTGGACAAACACACACACACACATGGAGGGTGTCCCACCATGGTTGAGTGATTCATGCATTTCAATGGGAGAAAGCTATTAATTGGTTCATTAATAAGGAGACATTCCTTGCTGGTCTCGCTGCCTGGGTTTTCTTGGAGCCAGCTGAATGGCTGCAGTGTGGTCCTCAGCTCTCTATCTACCCTACATGGCAGATTAGGCTGGCCCTGTTTTACACCAGGACAAATGAGCTGCTACCAGTTTAGTCCAGTGTTATTGTAAGCCGGCAGTGGAAATGTGCACTTTGTGGCAGTTAACACACACCAAGAGATGGGGTGTTGTTATTGTTGCTAACAAGGTGGAACGGATTTAACAGCGTGTCCATGCCGTCAGGGGGAGAGGAACGTTATGCCATGGCACATTTCACACAGGGCTCAGGTTTGTTCTGACTGTGTGTGTGTGTGTGTGTGTGTGTGTTTGCATTCATATCTATGGGCTCTGTTTTGCTTGACGTTTTAGGATTTGCCAGTTGGAGCTCAGGGAAAGGGGTGAGATGGCTGCTGGCTGGGTGAGGTGTGTTGCAGCTGGAGTGTACAGCAGCCTGACAGGTGTGAATGTGTGTGTTTGTATGTGTGTGTGCGCGCACGTGCATATTTGTATGCAAGAATATTTTTGTGTGTGCATGCATATGTGGGTATGTTTGCGTAGGCGCACATGTATTCATCACATTTACATTTTCAGCATTTAGCTGACGCTCTTATCCCGGAGCAACTTGAAATAAGGTCAACACTAAAATAAGCTTCAATTCCTATATCACGAAAATTGCAAGCAGCCAGTAGTAACAATAATTATAATAGCATAATTCACACAGCACTTATCTAAAAGCATAGTTTTCAAAGTGCATTAAAGGAAGGCATAAAAACGAGAGTGAAATACGTGAGGAGGGGATAAAACCGGGGAAAATGTTCAAATCTGGTTTGAAAAAAAATAACACCACATAGCATGAAGTGATATTGTTTAAACAACAGAAGACTTTAATTAAACAGTGATAATGAATGAGGAAGGAGTGCAAAGTTTAAGAAAAAGAATAAGAGCCAAGAATTCTATTTCTGTGTTCATAAGAAAGGAATCTTGATTCAGGTCCAGTATTCTCTGTCAGGTTTAATATGCCTCATGGCTGCTATGAATTGCTTTGCAGCTTATGTTTATTTGATTAAAGACTGTTGTTGACTGTTGTAAAAAACGTATTTGTTGGGTGTATCATTTCAATCAATTCAATTGCCTTGTTGCTTGTTGGATTCAATTAGTGCTAAGAATGGTTTCCTTTTGACTTGCTCTGCAGAAACTGTGAGGGCAAAAACATCCGTTACAGAACCTGCAGCAACACGGTGAGTCTGATCTTAACAGCATGATATGAAGAGTAGCCGCTACATTTATTTTCAATGTATAGATATTCACTGGGTCAAAAACATACAAATTGGAAAGCTGCAAATGTCATAGATCTGTTTGAGATGGTATCTTTTTTTAAAGCTGAACTAGGACACTCCACAGGTTGGTGGCTCCAAATGTCAGCAAGTGGTACATGAGACAGAAAATGTAAATATGTAATTTCTCAATAAAATGTTTTCCTCACTGGGTGTAGAAAACATAATGAAACTGAAAATCTAGTCTTTTCTATGCAGAGAGAGGCCTATTGATTGTTTTCTTTTGAGTTAAACCAGTTTTAACAAGATTCAAAGCTACTTTCACATGTGAGAGTGGAGTGATCCAATCAGAACACCTAGGTTTTTATTCCTCCCGCCCCCGTTTGATTGACTCTTCAACTGCACCTGTTATCCTCCACTAGGTTCAAAGAACAGTAGTAAGTAACAGTAACTGTTAGCTTATTAGCATGGCAAATCCACCATTTTGCCGAGGATTATTTTACCAGTCTAATATATCAGAAGAGTTTGGGGCTATAGCAAAGAGCTTCAATCCAAAATGGAGCTTTAACTAATGATGGTGTCTCACATTAACTCTACTTCTACAAGTATTCAACTATTTAGCAAGTGAGCAGTACTGCAATATTAGCTATGAAAACATTAGCTAACATATTGTTGCAGTGCTAGTAAGAGCTGTAGTTATTTCAGTTCCAACAAGCAGGATATTTTCACTTTGCTGGACAGTTGGTTGGTCTTACCAGAGTCCAGACAATATTGTTACCCTACAGGGGGAACTAAAGCCCACCCAGCCCTCCTGGAATGGATTACTGTAGGAAAAAACACCTCCTAAAACTACATTTTATTACAGTTAGTGACTTTCAGGAACTCTCAAATTTTGGTGGATAATTAAGAATAACAGAAAAAAAAGAAAATCCACATTTTTATCCCTTAAATAACCAGAAATTCTGTAGGGTGATGTTTGCTGTCAGTAAACAGCACACAGTTTGTATTTTGTAAGTTCATTTGTGACTTACAGTTTTCTGACATCCTGACATGATATCCCAGTGTCCACATCTGACACTTGAATTTCATTTGAGAAAATAAGTTCACACATTCTAATTCACATTTATTTAAAGTCCTCACAGTCTCAAAGGGCTTTACAGGCCCACAAGTTTACAAGAAACAAAATAAGGTGGCACCCCCTGACTTAACTCTCATAACTCAGAGGTAAGGGGAAAAGGGAAGAAATCTTGGGAAGGACCACAGAGAGAGTCGGCCCCTTCCTGGCCAGCCAGGAGTGTAACAGGTGCCGACCAAGTGGGCAAAATATCACATTTAAAATTGAACAATAGATCAAATAAAAGAACAAAATTAAACAAGATACAAAGTGTAAGATTAAGCAGTCAAGCAGAAAAACAGGGGAACAGAAGGAGCAGCAGCAAGCTTCAACAGAAGGAGACAGGGACGATGACCGGTCACAAAGCTGAGGGAGCAGGAGACAGCAGGGCAGGAAGCAGGAAGTAGAGTCAGGCCACCGACCTAAAAGCTGGAGACACACGTACTCACACAGACGAGAAAAGGTCAGTAACATGAAAAAAAACAACATAGCAATCTCTACAAACCAGGGGAAGAGAAGGAAGGAGAGAAAAAGACATCTAAACCGGCAGACAGGCAGACCCTAATGTAAACTAAGACAGGACAGTCTGTGGACAGTGACCGAGCCTCCCTCCATGGTCAAATAGAAGCCAATTTTATCCATAGGATAAAGAAAACAGAAAATCGGCATCTCAGTTGGAGGGGATATGATTCTCTTACCTTTTACAGCCCAATGATGATCCATGTTTTCATCTGATAAAACTGTGTTTTTATGCAAAAATCTTGCCTCGTTCACCTTTAAGCTATTTTTTCCTGTTGATTTGGTTAATTCATAAGAGGAAACAATAATGAGAAAACATTTTGGCTGGAGCTGCCGCCTACAAATGTTCTGCTGTCAGTCCCTTGTGAACATAATGGACAGTCTCCACCCAATTACAGTAAGTATTAGTCCAGGCCATGCATAAATATGTAATGTATGTTGGCAAGGGAAATAAGGGATGCATTAGTTATGTTACTAAAACAGCGGCTTCCTTGTGTAATATGTGAATAATCCCTCTGACAGTCCTTGACAGTGGTCCATCTGGTAAAATCAACAGTCTTCATTTGCTCCATCAGAGACCAGGAACCACAATCACCCCGATTATGTTAGCTCAACAGTAGGACTGCACTCTCCCAGACCGCAGAAACACATCCAGCCTGTTTGGAGCAGCAGGGACAACCACAGTCTTTCTCACACCATTCTTTAATTAAAGGAAGTCTTATTTCTCCCTCTTCCCCATTGAAGTGGTTATGTCTGGATTTATTGTGGAGCAGCAGTGATTTCAATCACATACAGTGGGAAGAGTTCCCGGGATAATATTTATCCCATCTCTCCCCTCTGGGTAGATAGAAAGCTCTGTTTAGTCGAGGCTTGATACTGGCATCCAAGGGATCTGCTCGCTGGCAGATATTGGGGATGAGATAGTTCATGTTAATGTGTGTGTGACTGAGTGAAGGTGATGTGTCAGGGCGAATGTGTCCAGCTCTCAGTCAGGGAGACGTGGAGCGCAGGGTTATTGGTCGACGACAGTTTGTCAGATGTCCCCCGGTGGAACAAGCCTCTCTTATTGATCTGAGACAGTTTTCAAACCCGAGAAGCCGTCCAGGAATTACGTTCTGCTGTGTTCAGACAAGCAGAATTTTTTTTTTGCTTGCATATACGATCAGCGTATATGGTTTGTCTGAGCAGAACAAAAGATTGAAACAAAAAACAATGGAATCTGATCGTCTGTGGTCAGATTAAAACCATTCCTCATTGGTTTGATATGTGATTCCCTGCAAATGCAACTTGCTCTTATCAGATCGGATTTAAGTTTTTTCCATCACTCCCATGCGACACATTGTGATAAGAAGAGTAGAGGAGAACAAACATGGAGGAAAGCCAAAGGAGAATAGCAGAGACTGGGCAAATTAAGACGTTTTCTGCTTCCTCCGACTGCACCGCAATAAAGAACGGTGAAATTTGTAACTTGTGCCTAGAGTTGCTGTGCAGACACCTTTAAGGCCAGTCTTGGTCAGTCATGGCATGTGTGCATTCCAGCTCATCTGTGATTCCATTATTGTATTTCTGGGTTTTTGATGCAGTAACCATTGGCATCATTTGAATAATCAGTATATGAGAGACAAAACTGAAATTGCGTGATCTTGAATCTTTGGATGAGATAATCCCACTGACCTGTTTCCAGTGCATATCTACTTCAAAATCTTCAATGAAGTGTCATTTTCTTGATACTAGTGGGCTGATCTCCTTATTCGGCCTTGTTTCAACATATTTATACTTATACAGAAATATAAATACAAAAATTCCTCAAAGGAATGAAACTGCAGATTTTTAACAGTGAATATGGAACAAAATGACTTGTTGGAAATTGTTTGTAATGTAAAATCAGTAGAATGGCTGTAAAGTACAAAATGAATGGGTGCCACACTCTTTCCATTAAAAGATTTTTTCCCCTAGAATATTAGTAACATGGTGTGTCAGCCAAGTAGGCCTCAAAGTACGGGCACTCTGCTGGTGTTGTGTCATTGGGGAGGTCGCATAAAGCAAAAAACAAAAAACAAAAAAAACAACAACAATTGTATATCATATCATAGTAAGATTCAAGCTATCCATTTTGAATTTGTGAACATAAATTTCAAATTTGAATGTAAAGTTGCACTTGCAGTCGTCAACAACTACTCTAGCTACCGTTGCCAGATATCATTGCCAAAACATTAACTGTTGCATGGAGAACAGTTTTCCATGGTGGGTAAAGAAAATCTCTCTTGCATCCTTGTTGTAGGTTGTAGTTAAAATCTACCAAGTGGGAATTTCTGACTTGTGCCTTTGAATGCCTTTGACTTGTCTCCCTCTCTGTCCCTTTCCTGCTGCTCACCTTCCCCTCCTTCATCTTCTCCTTCTACTTTTTCCTCTCCTCAGGATTGTCCGGCCGAGTCTGGAGATTTCCGGGCCCAGCAGTGTTCAGCCCACAACGATATCAAGTACCAGGGCGTGGCCTATGAATGGGTCCCGGTGCCGTATGACCCCTCGGCGCCCTGCGCCCTGCGATGTCAGGCCAAAGGGAGGAGTCTGACGGTGGAACTGGCCCCCAAGGTGCTGGACGGGACGCGATGTCGGGCAGACGCCTTTGACATGTGCATCAGCGGAGTGTGTCAGGTATGAAATGGTTTGATGGCTACAGTTAGTGCCATTACCAGTATGTTGTGTTGGTTTGGTGGTACTGTATGTTTGTCCTTTTATTAAGAACTGGATATCGGCCAGTCAAGTGTTGTTCTAACCCAGCACAGCCAGCTGAGTTCATTTTGGTTTGACTCACTAAACCATCTGGCCATGTTCCAATTGAAGCATTATTGGAAGCCAGAGAATGGCTACACCAATCAGCGAGGAGCTACAGGCGTTGCTTAGGTGGTGAAAACAGCGAGAAACCACAGTGCACTGAACTGGAAAACAGAAACAACAGGACACCAGCTTGGATTTTCCTTACAAAAATGCAAAAAAATTGTACCAGCATGCTAGTGATATGCTTTCCGATATGCTTGCTCACTATCACCATCACAGTTGCTACTGTTGGTTTAGCTAATCATAGGCAGAAGGTTAATCCAAGACTGTGTTTCCTAAAGTGAATAATGAGTGTGGCTGTGCCAGGCTAGTGTTATTCAGCCCTGATATGATTTAAATGATGCTATTTATTTGATTACATATTTATTATGTAATAGATCTATACTACACTGGTTGTCTGTGGGAAGACCTGCGCTAATTCTTATTTTGATTAGTCTGGATAGCACACACGTCTCTATGATTAGGATTGTTGTTATGATTATGGTTATGATTGTGATTATGATTATGATCATGCTTGGTTCATCCCATTGGGTGCATCACATTGTTTAGGTTCAGGTTCAGATCAGATTAGATCAGACTTGAAAGGTTATTGGTTGCCATGGGGAAGCAGCAGAGAATAGGGTATAGTGAAGGGTAAGAACTGAACATAGTATAACAAGTAATCAAATGATACAGCAAATAAAAAGCTATTGAAAAAATAGGTAGCATCTTTATCAGCAGATTACAGATGGAGGGAGATGGACTGGTGTATGTCATCTCCTATTCCCAATACAAGACAGCAATCTATTCACATCAAATATGGATAAATATTCACATGGAAATATGTATTATAGCTACTTGCATTACCAGATTTACAGAGGCTCTTTTTGTCTCTGCCCCAGACTACTATCATGTTTTCTGTGGATCAATAGATTCCACTCAGTACACCCAGTTCAGTGTGTCGTCTACCAACTCCGCTCAGAGGATCCACATAGCTGTTTTGTGGCTGCAGCCAATAATGTGGAGCCACATGTGGGAATGGGACATGTTGAAAGGATGAGCTGCAACATGGAAACTTTTCTTTGGTCCCTGCAGTGTCATAATCATGTCAAAGAGCCTATATTTAGTATAGATTTTGTTGTTCTTAGGACCCACAGAGCGGGATTTACGATCGGATTTGTTCCCTTCCCAGAGGCCGGATGCTTGATTACAGTCTGTTTTTGACTGGATGACAGGAGGAGGAGCACATGTATCACGCTGACAGACTCATTTCTAAAACAATTATTTATATACACTGTTTGGCCCACAGGTGATGTACCAGAAAATACACTGACAATGAGCTACTGTATGTTTCCATCCAGCTGTCAGGTGGATTTGACGTGAACTTTGGAAATGTCGGCGAAGTTCACATGCAACTCAAGCGCATTTACATCCACTGGGTTGAAGCAGAAAACAAGAAGCGATCGGTTTTGGGCAGGTTGTTGTTCGTGTGAGTAAAGTTGGCTGCATTTTATGCAGTCTGAAGATGAAAATAAAGGGGTATACTTGGTCAGCAAATGGCAGACACTGATGATGAAGTCTTATAGATGGAAGAGAGAGAGGTTTTAAGCTGTTGTGCAAAGCCACTGAACCAAATTTTATTGAAATTTGGACACTAATATCATCTTTATGATTTGATTCAACATAAAAATACTAGGAACTTCAAACCGGCTTCAGTGAATAAGCTGTGTACCATGTTGAAAAAAATGATCAAAGGTAAGACTGACAGAAAATAAGGAAAGTATGAAGGAGTCATGGTGAGAGAGCAAGAGTAAAGAAAGAGAAAGGAGGGGAACTCCTGAGAAGAGACAAGTTAAGAGGAGTAGAAGAGTAAAAAGAGAAGGACTGAGAGGGAGAAAGGCGTCTGCCCTTCTCTGCTTCCTCAACAGCATGCAGCCAAGAGGAAGGGGTAGCGCTCATTAATCAGCCGCATTTACGAAACGCGCTCCTTATGCAAATCCCCCTGACCACATCCACATCCACAGGCTCACAATGCAGCTGCTTCAGTGGAAAAAGGCAGACGCATTTACTCTGTGACACGTGAAATTACACCGCCGCTGATATCTTAATACACGAGTCCTAAGAGGCTTACACTGCTCCCCATCTAGAGCTGTCATCCTTAAGTGTCACACTGCTTTGATAATACTACAATGGCGCAGACATTTTCACCAGCCGAAAAGGTGTTTTTCAAACTACTCAGCTCTCAGCCTCTGTGCAACACTCTCTATAAGTTGAGTAAAAAGAAAAGGCACAAACACTATGAGTAATTGGCAAGGTGGGGATAATGGCGATATAATGGACTCTTCCTCCAAAGACGCAAGGGAAAATCTCCGGTGTTTATTTTTGGTGTCTCAGTATCAGTGTTTCTACGCAGCGTTTCAGATCTTTCTCTGTGTGCTTCTGTGGTCAACGCCAGATCCTGGTCACACACCATTAGCAAAATTGCCCTTAATGCATCTGCGTTGTTTATGTGATATACTAGAGTGTGTATTTGTGTGTGCATGTATGTGTGTTTAAGTGTGTATGAGTGTGTGTATGCAGGCATTCTTGCATATGTCGTGTCTATAGTGGAACAGGCCCTGGAACAGCATTTAGAGTATCAAAGGACTGTAACACTCTCCTTTAAAACCCAAGCTAGAGAAGAAGAAGAAGAAGAAGAAGAAGAAGAAGAAGAAGAAGAGGAGGAAGAGGAGGAAGAACTTAGACTGAGACTTAAACTTAGAGAAATTAAATGTCCTCAGAGAGGCAATTTGTGGTACAGTGCAGTAAAAACAAGGACACAAAAACCATAATCCATTATCATTTGTATTAGCCATCATAATAAGTGGTAACTGTAAAGTCGTATTTTGCAAAAACATCTTTTGCTCAGACAGCTTTCTCTGTGAAAGGTGCAAAGTGCTGGAACTTGCTACCTGATCACTTGAAATTTACCACAGCTTTCACCACTTTTAAAAGATCCACTCAATCTCGGTTAATTCAACAACAAAGCTGTACTCATGTCTAGTTCCCTTTTCTAATGTGTTATTGCAAATTAGCATCAGCTATAAACACTATGATACCAGCATTGGATAGCTGTTTTCAGTTTGTCTATGATAGGATCTATCTGTCCCTATTACATAAACCATAAATGAATAAATAAATGAACAAATTTTTAGTGCATTGCCCCCGTATTGCACATAATGATAATAATAGTAATAATAATAGTAGAAGAAGAAGAAGAAGAAGAAGAAGAATCCAGATAATTACCAGTAAAAACTACAGAATGTATCTGCAGTGTGTTGCACATCCCCATCTCATGGCTACCACAGCTTATTCAGTTATTTCCTTGGGAATATATGAGTTCCTGCCTCTGTTTGTTCAAATCTTGGCATATGTAAACCCTAGGGTATCTAAAACCCAGGGAGAGGAAGAGGAGGGGAGCACAAGAAGAAGAAGAGGAAGAAAAATATGAACCAATGAAGGTTAAGAACATGCATTAAGCAACCAATGTAGTGTTAGTCAATCCTACATTGCTGTGTGTCGATCATACTGCATCATATCTGTCATATCGTATAGAGGTGCACAACACTGATTGGACCACATCCTATTTTAATAAAGGCCCTAGCCTCACTGTGTGCACAGTTTCAATGGATGATTC
Source organism: Holocentrus rufus (assembly GCA_900302615.1). Lineage (NCBI taxonomy): Eukaryota > Metazoa > Chordata > Actinopteri > Holocentriformes > Holocentridae > Holocentrus > Holocentrus rufus. The sequence goes on from OMLF01051952.1 coordinate 40,428, forward strand.
CCTTTTGCATTCATTACAGTTTCCCATACAGTGTGAAGCGTTACTCTCTTAATCTTGAAAGAGAGACTGGAGAGTGTTTGACTTCACTGTTTGTTCTCTGTCTAGATGGTCCACTACTGTATGAGTAAACACAGCTGACAGATGAACAGATGCAGGTACTCCATAAGTGCTGGTGGCTTTAGGCATCTTCTTTTATTCATTTGTTTGCAACACTGGAAATAGTGCAGCAATAACACCAGAAAGCTCAGCTATGTATATATTCTTCTATGAGCACTGTTATACCAGAGTGTAAGCAGTGGATGTTATTCCGACTGCAGCATTCCAGACATGTCAGGAAGTCAAAAAAAATCCCTTGCCCAGCTGGGAAAAATGCAGTCAAACATCTATTTAAATATGGTACACAGAATATGCTTTTTTCCCCTTTTTTAAAATTAAAATGTTTTTATTGTCATCACTGAATGTAGAAAACATCATAAAACATCCTCCCACCCCCATATAATTGACTCTTTAGCTGCACCTGTTATCCTCCACTAGGCTCAACAAACAGTAGTGAGTAACAGTAACTGTTAGCTTGTTAGCACTTAGATTTTGTGCTGCTCCTGGATATAAATCTACCATTTTACTTATTTTACCAAGCTAATGTTATATCAGAAGAGGTGAGGGCTAGCAAAGCGCTTCACCCTAATATGGAGCTTTAGCTAGAGATGGTGTCAGTCATGGACTTTCTCATTCCAACTCTACTACTACAAACGTACAAAGTATATGTTTTTAGAAAGTAAGCTCTACAATGTTAGTTATGAAAACATTAGTTAACATATTGCTTAGTGCTACCAAAACCTGTAGCGATTTCAGTTCCAACAAGTAGGCTTTACGATATAAACAATAGTCGCCATTACTTGCAGCATGTTTATAAGAATACAATAAAGTTTGATAAAAATAAATCCTACAAGACACTTCTGTAGACTGTGGCAAATGTTTAAACATATAAACAGAGACATTTAAAGTGTAGAAATGGAGTGTAGAAACGGTGCCAGTTTACAATGGGGAATTTTGAAATACTACAAATGGCAGCACGCTAACACAAGGCACACTATGAGACAATCACATGTTCAGATTTTGCGTAGCCGCACAGCTTTGCTGTTTACAACAGTGCTAATGGACAACAGCACTACATGTCCAGACAAGCCCAAAGAAGACATCAGACTGCTCTAAACCACAGAATTAATACAGATAAACTTGTTATGGTGTCTTTGTGCCTGACATGGCTGTTTACACTTACCATAGCAACGACATAGGCTGCCGCACATAATCGTGCGGTGTGGATAGCACATGCGTACAAGCCTTGGTGAGTTAAAAAATATCGTTTTCCTGTGGCATTAATGTCCTTTAGAACAAATTGTATGACTCCATGATGTTTACAGTTTGACAGTGTCCCTAAATATGGAAAGCAAACAACACATAACAACACATACAGCAGAACAGTAGATTCAGGCAGCTCCCCATTCAAAGAGAGAGGGCTCTGGTCTTGCTGGTCATGATCCTGCTGCCTGAGGGCGTTTCAAAGATGGCGCCAGAGTGCACAGTCTCATTTCTAATCTCTAAAGGTCTCTCATATAAATCTGAATTGTGAAATTGCACTTTGCCAGTTCTTTGCTAGGTTAGCTAATATTGCCAAACATAATTGACATAACATTAGCTGTTGCATGGGGAACAGTAATTTAA
>OMLF01051957.1:0-13754 GCA_900302615.1 Holocentrus rufus
TTAAACAAAGAGGGTTAATATCAATCAGTGTGTGCGTAAACACACTCATAACTCACTTGAGTAATGAAGCGGCAGTGAGTCAGCCTTTCTCCTGTGCGGGGATAATGGTGTGTGTGTATGTGTGTGTGTGAGAGAGAGAAAGAGAGAGAGTGTGTGTGTGAGTAGGGGGAGGAATGTGAGAGACGAGGGCACAGTAGAGTGTAGGCATGCTGTGTGTTGCACAAAGAAACAAAGAGGAGAGTTGGGAAATGGCTTCACGCAGATTTATACGCAGAGAGCTGCTGTGTCTGGATTGTGTTTGGTGCACAGAGTCCTTCTATACACTCCAACATGCAGCGTGCGAAATCTCAATCCAAAACCATGAGAATCTCCTTCATTAAGAATCAAACCATGTTGGCCATTTTTGAATCTTGCAGAAGGCGGCGTTACAAACTGGAACAGAGCTGAAACACTGAGTTCCATTAAATAAAACTTCCCACAGGGTCCTGGTTTTTAGGCCAAGTCCACACTGATCCTCAGGAATCTTAAAATGCCGTTTTCGTGTCACATTGTTTTCTATTCACACTTTCTCATGAAGCTTTTAAAAAGGGGGCCATCTACACCAAAATACCAAAAACACTAAAATGTCTTTACCAGGCATGTGCAGAGCTACACTTGTATTACTTCTCCCACCATGTTGATTGTTTTGGTTCCATCAGGATCACATGACGATCAGACGTCCCCGTGTTCCCTGGGCGCACCACGGCACAAAACTGGGACAAACTGGGAAACTGTTTTCGAAAAGCTCCGTTTTCAGTGGATGAAAATGTCGTTTTAGTGTGGAGGGAAGGGCAGAATAAAGTAAAGGTGTGTTTTCAGATTCCTCTGTATTCGTGTGTGCTTGGCCTTGGTCCAGGTCCTCGTGACCCAGAGTACCTCTGGTTTTCTGTCCTACCAGGTAGTTAATTGAAGTCTCCTGGTGTCCCAGGTATAAATCATCCCCTGATGAGATGACTTAAATAAAAACCAGCGGGGTCCTGAAAACTGGGATTGAAGGATAGAAAATTTAATTAGGCATAGCATTTTAAAAAGGGGCCAATGTAAAAAAAAAAAAACGTTCCTGTTCTTATCGGAACAGGAACATTTGAAGATAATATAGAGGTTTTGTTTGAGAGTTTATATTTTAAGTTATTGCCTTTAAAACATCCATCTCTCTCTTCCAGGAGGTTTGGAGCAGACTCCATGCATCACAGCTGGACTTGGTCTTGACTGGCTTCTCTCTGTAAACCTGAAAACCATCCAATCAGGCCAGCTTGGAAAGCCTCCATTCAGCAGGTCCACCTCATCTGAATGAGAGGCGCTGCTGATGTCTGCCAGTCAGGTTCCAGTGTTGTGGCTAATTCTGCCTGCAAGGATGCAGTCCTCAAATTTACCCATTAAAACTAATCTACATTTAGTTAAATTATTTGCATTTATTTGCATTATGAAGAATTTTCGCAACTGGAGCCACACATGACTTAAAGTATGAAATGTAAAACTGCGGTATCTTTAATATTATAAGATAAACTTACTATATCGGCTTGTGCAAATACTACACGTTCGAGTATAGAAACCACAGTCTGTTAAAGGGTTTTATTCATGGCTTCCTTGTGAAAAACTACACTACCCACAAGCTCTAGCAGGCTCACACCAATTGGGGACATCACTGTTACCATAGAGACATCGCTCGCTTCAAAGTTGGTAACCAAACCAGTCAAGTAACATTTGTCATCTCTAGCAGCAATCTGAACTGTGAATCGGTGCCACCAACTCCAATTTACTGTCAGACATGATGCTTTGTTTCAGGGACGAGGAAATCATTCCAAATCCATCATCACTTTTGTGTTAGAATTTATTGAATATTCAGTATGACTGAAAATAGGAAAATTAGAGGTAATCACCATTTATATGTATTCATTTGCATCTTCATCTTAAAAAACAATATGTAGGCTACACTGTCTGTTACCATTGTGTTTTTTGTTTTTCATATAAGCTCATGATTCATCACGGAGCTGTTTGGCTCTGCTCAAAGCTTAAAAATCTTTATATCAGGATTTTCTGAAATGGGTCTGCAGAGGAAATGAATAGGAGCTTTACTTCCAGAACGAGGGGACTCTGAAAAAGAGGGTGGGCATGTTTCAGCTCTGTTGACGTCTCATGGGAGTTTGACTTCAACTGCCTACAGATCTGATCCTGAGGGAGAACGCTTTCCTCCAAACATTCATCTAGAGCAGATTGCCTCCAGCAGACCCTATATGGATCAGTAATTCACCATCCAGTCCGTCACTAGCAGAAACAACCCGCTGCGCACTAAGTCCCAGCTTATCAAATTAGGCAAATGACATAAACACATTAGTCCACAAAGCCTACCATAGCCTCACATCATAAAGGGATCCCGAACAGTGCGATGCAAAAACCTCAGCGCTGCTATGACGGCGTTCGGATTGAAAAGAAATTTCCAAACGGGTGAAGGGAGGAGACAGATATCAGATTTGTGCACAAAGACGGAGTTGTGTTTTCTAATTTACTGTGTAATCACACAGCTGATTACAAAAATGCACATTAGACACACGCATCAGGCGCGCACGCCGCCATCATATCTGACTCGCGGGCTGTGTGGGCAGGTGGATCTGCTCGGCATCCTGTTCATCTCGCTGTACATTCAATTACTGTCGCCCACAAATTACTTCAAGAATACAAGCCAGCATGAGCCGCCTGCCGCCTCCACACGCGAGCACACTCCTCCTCCTCCTCCTCCTCCTCTTCCTCCTCCTCCTGCCCTCTATCTCTCTTTCATTCCCGTCCTCCTTCCTGTCTCATCTTTATCGTTTCCACAGTCGAACTGCTGGGCTGTTAGTCTTGAGAGCAACTTGCTGTTGGTTGTTTGTTTGTGTGTGTGTGTGTGTGTGTGTGTGTGCGCCAATACTTTTTTGATCTCTCCAACAGAGCCGAGGAGAAAAATACATAAGTGGGGAAAAACACCAGGCGGCCCTTACCTCTTTAAACACCAACCAATGACACATGTTGATAAACCCTGTTCTATTCTTTCCATGCATGCACACACACACACACATGCACACACACACACAGACCCCACACATGAGCAGGAACACCCGCATGCACACACATGCACTCACGGATATACACACGAAATTATGCCCACGCTTGTGCACCCTCACATGCACAACATACACACACACACACACCAAAATCAACAATGCCAATTACACATAACTCACCCACTCACACACATGCATGCACACACTCTCACACACACAGAGACAGGAATTCGACACACACTGACGTGCTTTTCAGCCCGCGCGCTCCCCGCTCCCTCTGCCTCTGTCCATGATAACAGCTGATGTAGCCAGCCATTTATATCGCTGTGGGAGGCGGATGAAAAATACAGATGATATCCTTCAAAAGGGGCTTCAGGATGGGAGGGCAGGCGGCTGCGAGGGGGGAACAGGCAGGTGGGGGCTGTGGCTGTGGGGGTGGGGCCGTCTTGAGAGCTTGATTTAAGATTACAGTCCCTTTTAAAGGAACGACTCGTGAGATGATTGCAGCCTCCTGTGCGCCGCTTTGGCCTAAGCTCTTTTTTTTTTTTTTTCCTCTTTGTAATTTTCCTTTTCTTCGTAAAAAGACGCTGCTGGCTTTCGCGCCACGTCTGTGGTTCAAGCGAAAGGGCTGAAGCTGACCGTGGTTTTTGTGCTAATGCTTTGGAGGAGTTTTGTTCCATTTTCAACAGCGGGCCAAGTAATCGTTGAGTCGATGGTGATAATCAACGTTCTCATCGACTCGTATATTATGGTCACTTTGTGCAATAGCAGGGGTTTTCAAAGTCTGAGACACTGAGCCTGCCATCAGACACGCTCAGAAAAAGGTTTCCCCCATTAGCTTAGCTCAATTCCTGGATGTCTAAGATATTATTTAGCTGCTATTTGATACCATAGATATTCAACTGAGCTGAGCTGGCCCAATATTGCTGTTCGACATAACTTCAAACTGCATGCAAATACAGAAAAAAAAAAACGGGTTTTATTATTTTTTCTGACTCTGGGAAAGTAGGAAAAATAGTAACATTTCCCCAAACTATCTCTTAAGCGGTGAGGTTAGATATTTAGACTATTCTACATCTCTTTTTGATAATGGATCAAAAATGGGTTTACTCTGAAGCCTGAACGTCTTTTTCAACCTCAGTCGCTGAGCCTCCCCGCCTGGCTTCCACTTTGAAAACCTCTGTGCCATAGGACATGCAAAAGCTTAATTATTGCTATAATTTTACTACACTGAATTGAACATTGCAGGGATTCAATTCCCACATAAAACTGCGATTATAATTATCTACTTCATAATTAATTGTAATCACAAATTGGATTTGCTCAGTGTTCCATGGTGATGAACTTGGTTGGTTCAAATTCATGTTACAAGTAAAGGAAAATAATATGACTACACAACCTGTTTCATATTTCTACATAAAGGTGAAGTGTTATCAATCTGCTGTCACACTGGACAAAACATAAAGCTGTCCTCCTACGTTTTTATTGTGCTGATTGACCCTGGAGCATCGCCACTTTCCACTTGAACCCTGAGACGAGCCTTTGAAGCGTCTCCATTTATCCCCATTTGTTTCGGGAAGCACTCCAGGAGGCGAAAGGCCATTTAATGAAACAGATTGAGGTTAAGTGAGGGCCAAGTCAAGGCAAATGCATTTAGGTAGCAGACTAATCTGTGGCAGTGACCCTGTCTGCATGCAAAGTTTGTTCAGTCGGCCGCAGGTTTCATTTTGTCACATAAAGCCAGGTTCTGTCTGCCGGTTTGATTAATGCCAGGTGCTTGAGATTTAAAGAATTACATTCCAGTATGCTAAGCAGAATGGGCATGGATTGATACATAAGTTTGCCAAATATTGACCATGTGTTAAATGTTAAATACGTGCCAGTCACGTCGTCCAGCTCTGATTTGATAGGAGGTTTGTCCCTGAACGTCGCTACAGGAGGAGCAGCCTGTAAGAGGCTGACAGAGCTGCTGGGCCCATAAAAGAATTTCATTAGTCTGGTTTTCAGTGGAGATGAGGTTTAGTATCCCGTGATGGTCTGCATTAGCCTGGCTGACGCCGACTGTGTGGGACAGCGAGGAGCTGCCACTACCGCTCTGGACAGGCTCCAGTCATTTGGCAGAATTTGCTCCAACTCTGAGTGTTCATTTTTATTGTTTCTCACGATTGAATTTGCATTTTTTGACATAAAAATGGCCAAATTAAAAAATATAAACATCAGCATAAAATATCAGTTATAGGCTCCTTTAGTGCAATAAGATCAAGTTTCAAGGATCAGTATTGGTTGAACCCCAATGAAGATGATCCAGCATGTGAAGAATTTATCATTTTCACAACTTAATAGGATACATACTGTCACAGCATAGGAAGGACAAAATGCAGAGACCACACATTTTCTTCAGAGTAAGAGCTAAATATACACATCAGCTGCATCAGAAGTGTGTGTAGTGTGAGTGTATGAGTGAATATATGCAGATAGAAAAACAAAATAAAATCAACTCAACCTGGGAGGAGAAAAGAGACTGACTGCTCGGGCACCCATACATATGACTGAGCAGCCACGCCCACTCAGGTGTCAGCCATTACTCCCAATGGGCCACTCCCAGGATCCCAACAACTACAAGCACCCAAAAGGTTCATCTAAGGATGGGACAGGCTGTCACACTACTAGGCCTGACAGCAGCCAGATCTATTATTTGGTTTAGGAGTAGGTGTCACTTTTCTCAGATGAAGGTATCTAATTTTGGAGCCAAACTCTTCATATGTAAGTATGCACCAAAGCCAGCCAGCCCCTTGCAGAACAGTCCTGGTCTGAGGACTTGGCTTTGGACAGGCCTGCTGCAGATGAGTCTGTACTGCGAACCTCAGCCCTGCACCGGGACAGAGCCACACACAGGAAAAGTGCTGCGGTGCACTCTTCATTATAATCTACAACAAAGCCATTCCATTATTTACAATCAATACACAATTATCCCACAGGCAGAGTGAATATCTTGTTTATGTCCAATAATTTTTCCGTAATGGTTCCGGTTGACCTGTGGCTGGGCTGTCGAGAGAAAAGGGCGACGGGGAGTGTCAGAGGGTGATGGACTCCCTCCCAGCCCAGCACTGTGGCACCACAACAGGGGCAGGGAGGGAGAGAGAGAGACTGGTACTGAAACAAGCTCTAACATACAATGTCTGCCAATGCAAAAATAGGACACCTACTCTTAAGCATGTCTGCACAGGAGTAGTATTACAAAATTTGTTCAAATCATCGCTGAAGGTAAAGTTATACATGGTCAAGATTTTACAAATTTATACCAAGAATGCATTTTCAGGCCTTCCTCTGTGGATTTCTCCCTTTTTGATAACAGGAGAAAATAAATCACACTTCTGGATAAAGAGGATGTGCATCAAGGCAAATTATAGCAGAAATAAACCCTAATGTAAATAAATGACAAAGTATGTTTTTCCATTTGGATTTTTAAAAGCTAATAATTCTACAGACACACTTATCTTGTACGTTTTCACATAAAACCTCCGGACACTGAACACCTGAAGTCCTGGAGTGACCTTTTGAAGAAAGGACATAGAAAGTCAATCCAGATAATGGATATTTATTGACCCTACAACCACCAAGAATAAGGTCAGCCTCATGCTTACAGGGGCTCCTGTGTAATTAATGTTGGCTCGCTGAGTTTCCAGTCACAGTGGATCAGTGTCTCCCCTTCCTTCTGGTTAGTGCAGTGGTAAGGTATCTGATATTCCCACAAGCCCCCAGCTCTTCCAGTGGCAGCTGACAGGAGGGGAGAAATAAGCCCCCTGGGTTTTTAAAGACCCCCCATCCCCTTCTCTTCTCTTCCTCTGCCCCTCCTCTCTGATTGGCTGTCAGGCTAAAAAAAAAGTCAGTCTCCCATTGCTTTATTGATTGGGATACACTGGGGAGGGTCTACTTTAACAGTGGATACCAGGGATCTGCTGGTGGCCTGTGTGCGCCTGTCAACACTTTAAATTGCCACTGGGGCCAAACAAGCAACATGTGAGGCATTCAATATGTCAGATGCAGTTAAAGTCAGCGGGGGGGATTGTCAGTGAGAGGTCGGGTAACCAAAGGGGGGCAAACATTTTGGGAGAGGGGGGGACACAAACAGGAAGTGGTGCAATTTGATTTCCATACTGATAGCTTTGGAGATAAGAAACTGAGGAATTGATGCTGCACACAGCATAGAGCCCAGGCTTGTCAGCGGCTCTCACAAGTGCTGCAGAAGGGGGGAAAATGACCTGGGTTGTTATTCTTATTCCATATTGTAGTCTTCATGGTAGCCTTGAGCACTCATGTTGTTCCACATTTCCTGTGCAGAGAACCGACTGACTGGTGCATGACCGGGCACAGAGGTAAAAAAAAACAGAAACTGTTCCCCTATCATGTCATTTAACGCTGGAATAATGGCACATTGTTATAAGTGCAGCAACATTACCATTTATCTGTTCTGTTAAGTGACTAAGTCTGGGGCCCAAGACAAAGGGAGGGCAGAGACAGACAAATGTAACCAGGAACCAATATGACATGCGGCCGACTCGGGGAAAATTATGAAACGAGATTACATTATTCTAATGTGGGCAGACAAAAGGGTAAGGGACAAGTATAAATGGAAATTCAGCTGAGTCAGTGGAAAGCAGATGAATGCCAATGAGCCAATGCAAAGACTTTTATTTTAATGAGATATGGAAAGGGGAAATGGGAAAAGAAATGGGAGATCAATGTGACCAAGGGACAAATGATTACACATCCAACTCAAACATGATCAAACATTACATTTTTTTTCCCCTGTGAAAAGTTTTAATGCAGTTTTCACTGTTCAAATTTTAAAAAGGGGGCTGATGCCGCGCAGATACATTCCTGCAGCGGTTCAGGATGTGACAGCGGAGTGCAGCAGTCCAAATGTAAAAACGCAACTAAAATGGAAGAGATTAGTTCAAGAGTGAGATGTGTAGCATTTAAAAGCAGTAAAGAGCAGCGGCTGCTCTTTACAAAAATGACTGGCAGCACAAAATTAAAACAAAGTATGCTACTTTTTAAAGGATGGTAGGTCACTGCTAAGCTGAAAAAAAAAATTACTAACCATGTTCTGATTTTTTCTTTTTCGTTAATGCTGTCAAGTACTTCATAGCACAAGAGACAAAAACATAATGATGGTATAAAAAGAGAAATAAACTGACAACTGAAGGTTCTCATACACTGACACACAGTAACATGAAACACTGGCCCACTGGCACAGTCTGCAGCCTTCTCCAGGTCTTTATAGTCCAGCTAGGATCCACTTGCTGAGTAGTCACAGGTGTGTCTGACCACTCAGTTCAGTCTGCTAGGAAGGGGGCGGGGCCTGGAAACAGAGGCAGAGAGACAACACACAGGCAAATACACAGAGCACACACTGACTGCTGTAATACATATACATCTAATCTTATATCAAACTAGCATTAATAAAGATTTGCTGCCAAACCTCCTATATTGTCATTTTCTGTTATTTATTCTATTTTTGATTTTATTTTACACATTTACACGTCTTGCCAATTGAGTCTACTGTCGACAGTCATAAGAATTGAGTGTGACCTGGTGCATGCTGAAGTCCATGCTTCTTCATGTGAGTTATGAAAAATAATTAAAGAGAACTTGGCAGAACACAAACTTCTGCTGCTGAATAATTATCTAACTTGCAAAGCTCCAGCCTTCATAACATAAACTGTACACACTGTCTTCAGGTCCAGATTTTCTGGAAAGTAGTGTGTGGAATGCAATGTTGGTACTTGCACCAGCACATGAATGTAACACAGAGGTGGCCAAACTTTATTTTTTTTTTTTCTATCTTCTTGTGTGTATTTTCGATGGTTTTCCAGACCAACACTCCATTGTAATTTGGTGATGTGCATGGTGAAATATTACCTAGCTACCTATGAGTTAGAGTTAGTGTTTCCCAGTATATACTCCACCCACTGGGCACTAAATCTGTCTTCTGAACCGGACCACCAGTGCAGAGAATGTATACATTCATAGTATTGTGTGGTGCTTCAGATAAAATTGTCCCCCAAACAGCATTTGTTGAATGAAAGGCCGGGTGAATGGAGGGTGGATTTGTGTATATGTCCGTCTGTGGCCCTCTCCATGGAGCGCGTGTCCCAGCTCCCGATGCACTTCTGTGGCTGACCCTCACAAGTCAACATTAGTCCTCTTATCTGGAATTATTCATGATGTTGCAGGCAGGGCTGCAGCTTTAATCAAACGCCTGCTACCCTTCATGCTGTTGACCCCTCTCATGCGCCGCCGTCACAGCAGGGAGGGGAGGTCAATCGCTTCTGCCACCATCCTTCCCTCTGAGGAGCTTTCCTGCTGCACGGGACGACCATTAGAGCGATTTGAATCAGCCCCTCCAGAGTGGATGTGGCGTGATGGTGAGAAGACTTGCCGCTTGCCTTGATTTCCTTCAGTGTGATGATTAATGTGAGAGTGCGGCGCTGGCTTGAAGTTTGGAGAAAACGACTTGTGACTGGAAGGCCAGAGGTTCAACTCTCCGGAGAGGCCGGGAAAATCTGGGCAGGGAATGAGTAATGCTCACCTCTCTCTTAACAACGACTGAGATGCCCTTGAGCAAAGCGCTTAACCCACAGCAGCTCCAGTGGAGCTTCGCAGCAGCGTGAGCGTGTCTGTCTGAATAACAAACGTAATGCAGTGCTGTTTGCCCATAATCCAACATCACATTTATGTAAAAAAAAAAAACTACAAATATGTCTAGATTCTGGTTTCACAAGATGATGAAGACAGAAGATGTTTACTGGGTCAGGTTCAAGGACAACTGGCTTCATTCACAAACAGTTTGTACGCACAAATCTGTCCTGAAACCATCTGTATTAAAGCTAAAATCCTGGATCTGGCTCTAAATATACAACATTTACAAATGTGAACTATATAAAGTAATTTAATAATCATGAAATTAATTATACAATATCATCAATAAACATAAATAAATGAGTAATATATTAAAATTGACCTGTTATGACTTTTATCTGTGAATAGAGTATATTAAAATTTCCACATTAGAGCCCATTCATTTTCTTAATTGGTAATTATGTTATTGTCTTCCAGTAAAGCTATAGGCCTTTATTGATCAGCTGTTCAATTTCCAGTGCCGCCGCTTTGTGCTGTGTTGTATGCAAATGGTTAATTAGCATCTATTCAGTGCCTCTCACTGTCTGATAACTCAGTTGTTGCGTGCAGGGCAGGGGCGGCTTGTTTTCAGAGTATCGCAGCCTGTTGTGGGTTATGAATGCGTCAGTTGTCCTCACCTGCAGTGACAGCAGCGGTGAGAGTGTTGCATTAGTCTGTAGTGACAGGGAAGGTAAGGTGATGCGCATCTTTTACGCAGCAGTAGAGATGTGTTTACATCAGTTCTGTATATCTACACTATAACCAACTTTTTATTTTGTGGCAGCTATTGTGGCGATTCACAAACAGACATTTATGGGAAACACAATGCAATGGCAATATATATATTTTTCTCTCTCTTAGCAACATGTAACTCTGGTGGTAGAAATTACAATAAATGAATGGGAATCCCTGTCTATTTACAAGCATGTAGGCTATATACAGGATTCATATTTACAGTTAAACTGATAATATGTCTTTTGTGGCTTTTACCTCTTAAGCTCTTGTTGGATTTCATCATTAGTTCTTTTTACCTTTAAGTGTATTCCTCTTCTTTACAAAGAGTTGACTGCTTTCTCCACTGTATCATCTCTCTGCAAAAGGGTTTTCCTTATATAGAGAACTTGGGGTTGGTAGTACACTTGTTAACGATTATGGGCACGCATCTGTCGATTTAGAACGATCCTGATTCACAAACGTGTGCACAGAGGTAAGATCTAAATTGGCTGGTACGCACATGTTATGAAACCGGCAGTAGATTTGCATGCACAGTTGCTCTGCACACAAAGTAGGAACATTTCAACACACATATGAGGAAACAAGGACAGGCCCAAGGACATTTTAATGGAAACGTATGCTAACTGTTGATAGACACTTTGGATTACATGCGGGGTAAAAACTGTTAAATCAAAAACCACTAGGCCACCCTCATAAAATAATGTTGCTGCATCTGCACAGTGTATTCAGGATCATGTAATTGTGATTTACTGCCTGGAAATCTTTTACACCCGGCAGTGAAAGGAATGACTGTGGCACTAAGGAATGTATGAGCGGTGGCCTTGGAGCTGGCTACCGTACACAGCCTGTGAATGCGTCTATAGGAAACCACATTCTGTCTGACCTCGGGGTTTCTAGCTGCTACGCGCCGTTCAATGATCAGGATGAGGAATGGCAAAAATGCCCCTTGATTCAAGAAGGTGATTCTCGTTTTTTTTTTTTTTTTTTTCAAGTGATATTTCTGTGGTTCTGCGACATGATGTAAGAATCCACCGAAGAATTCCTTTTGCTTTTCTGCACAAACAATAGCAGCATGAGCAGCTGTTAATACTCAATATTATTTCAAACTGGTATTGAAAACGAGCCAACGCTGTCTTGTCGGATCCCAGCCGTCTTCTTTACCATGACTTCCTGTTGCCGCCCCCTGGCTGATGGATTGAGTATCACAAGATTCAAGAATTACAGGTACAAACAAACTTTTATACCATTAGCAATTAGCTTTCTTAGCTTAAGGGTAAACAGTGAGTGATATGCTGTCACAGCCGTTAATTAATTAACTAATTTATTTTAAATAATTTGCCAAGTCACTGCACAGTTTTAATGGCACCCTACTTTTGGCCATTAGAGGTCAGGCTTCACAGAGATTTGATTTTGGGGTTTAGTTACTCTTTAAAGAAAGTGTTGTTGGTGGTTTAAAGCTTCAATGCGTTGTCAGTCAGTTGGTCAAGTTTCTTCTCCAACATCCGTCACTCACCTGGATGAGCTCTGGTTTAGTCTGAGGCTGAGATGATCCATAAAGCCTCCGCAGACAGTGAAGCAGCAGATGGCACCACAGCCAATGAAAAAGCAACGCTGATGTTCTCTCTTGTTTGCTTAGCTTTAGCTTCTCTGCTCTGTTACTGCTTTCCTCCGTGGTTCTTGATGTGACTTCTGTAGACTTATAGCTGCTAGTCTAATCTTGATAGCCAAAACCAGCTCAGGGTCACACCCCTGTGACATGCATTTTTTTTTAACATAGACACTACCCACCCACTGTCATGCTGCATTAAAACTGCTCTCAATAAAACAACAGTCTTTATTTCTAAATGTAGAAACATCACAACAACACAAGTGGCTAATTTCACAGACAACAGAAGATAAACATGGACGGCTCAGGATAAATATTATAAACGTGTTGGAATTTCCACAAAGATAGATTTTCTGTCATGTGTAGGCTATGTCACACACACAACACACACACACACACATACACACACACCATTTACACTTAGCCACTCCATGCGTCTTCAGCTGATCCGATTGTCCACTAGCTAAAAGGCCAAGTGTAAATGCATCCCAGACCCACTGGGGTTTAAATTGGATTTCTCTAAACACCTCGGCCCCATTTACACTTATTTTTCATGCATCTCTTATCCATATAAGTCAATGGACAGAGCCACAGTTCCACATCTTTTCTGGCTAAATCGCAGCAAACTGAAGCACTGTTCTCAACTTGGCGACAAAAGTGACTGGTGGCAAATCTTTTTCAGAATTAAATTCACATGCAGCTCTGATGACGGCTTCCCATTCAGTTTAGCCTGAGAGGATTCCGGCGGCGAATGTATTACATGCAACTTAATACATGATGTCTTCTTGCAACTTTTGCCACATCAGCCAACAGTTGCCACCACTGTGCTAAAGCCAGTGACAAAAGCATAACGACCTTACAAATTCACACAAGCCATATTACTCTTGCCAGTTAGCGAACTGTTAAAACTTCCATTGAGGTTGAAATCAGCCTCAATGGAAGTTTCTCTGCCTCTGAGAAAAGTTTGTAAAATAAAAACTCACATTTGCCCCAGCACACAACCACACACACACACACACACACACACACATACATGCATAGATTTCACAAGTTGCAGCATCTGCAGCACATGCTGTACTCTGTGAACATGAAATGAGCTTTAGTGGGAAAAGGTGAGAAAGGCATGAGAAGCTGTGTGTGTAGGAGGTGTGAGGGCACCGCGCAAACCAAGTTTCATCCATGAGAACCTTCATATTTCATTGCTTCAGGGGCCGTAGGGTCTGCCCAGAGCTAAACATCCATCTTTCAGAAGCAAAATGTTCAATATGGAAGTTAAATAATAAACCACATACATGCATCACACAATGTGACTCGTACGTGCATCTGCAAGGACACTGCAGCTGCATGGGTTTGTTGAACTCCAAGTGAAAGGTTCCTTTCACAGATATAAAATTTAAAACTGACAGTAAATAAAAATCTTATTGAAAAAGTGATGATTAAAAATTGAAACATGTAGGCTGAAATAATTTGTGTGGGTGATTTATTTATTTATTTTTTTTATTTTAGCAAATTGAAAATGCAAAGTTCTGGATTTGTCATGACTGGATTAGATTGGATAATCTATATGGATAATCTAAATTGGATAATCCTACATGGTAAGAAATGGTAGAACAAGAAAATGCATAGAATGACAAAGGAAGTAAAATGACAAG
>OMLF01051961.1:4463-14687 GCA_900302615.1 Holocentrus rufus
GCACGCGCGCGCACACACACACACACACACACACACACACACACACACACACACACACACACACTTAATGCCATATGCTCCCACTGCTGTGTGGTAACTAGAGCCAGACTCTAAGCTTCAACTCTCATATTGTTATGTCTCAATCAGAGAAAGAGGGAGAGACGGGGGAGCGTTAGGAGGGGGGGAGAAAAGCACAAAGACATGGAAAGCAAGTGAGTGACAAGAGAAACGGATACCAACTGCAACTGCGAGAGCGCAGGAAGGAGAAAAGAGAGAAAAACTGAGAAAGTGAGCGAGGGAGAGCGAGTGGAAAAGTGTCAGCGACGGGAAGAATGATAAGCTCCTTTAATCAGACCTCCTGAGTTTCAGCCAAGATAAAGCAGACAAAAATAAAAAGAGCGAAAAAGAAAAACAGCAGAATACCAAGTCATAT
This sequence comes from Holocentrus rufus, assembly GCA_900302615.1. Classification (NCBI taxonomy): domain Eukaryota; kingdom Metazoa; phylum Chordata; class Actinopteri; order Holocentriformes; family Holocentridae; genus Holocentrus; species Holocentrus rufus. The sequence continues at coordinate 4,897 of OMLF01051961.1, forward strand.
TTCTATACATATGGGTATACTTTACTTCTTTTCCATTTCTTCCCTTGCTTCTCTCTCTCATCCCCCTTTTCCCCGACTCTGTCTACAAAGGTGTCATGTAATGTAAATTGAGTCTAATCAAAGTTGCTAAGGCTAATGTAAATATAGTCTGATTTTCCAATTAGCAAGTGAGATGCCAGGTCGCTATGGCTACAGTTCGAGAGCTACTTCCTGTAGTTCATCATGGCTGGAGGAGCGGTTTTGAACTCGCTTACCCATTCTGCGGTATTTTATACTGGAAACAAGATTATAGCGTCCCAGTCTGGAATGGTTTAAGCTCTGACAGCTGTCTTGCAGCGTTTATAAAGTTAGACCTTGGTTTCGAAAAAATAATGACTATGGTGTAGTGTCCGTGATTTGTAGACATTGGTGTTGTTTAAGAGAGTCCATGTTAGTTTTAGATGCACATAAGCAGTCATGGACAATTAGATAAAACCCATAGCGTCATTGACACATGATTTTTATTTTCAGGACGTACCTGGGTGAAGTTCGGCAGCCTGTCCTGTCATGGCAGGGGCGGGATCTTGCAGCTGATAGGCTGCTGTGGACCCTGTACCATCCACACTATTGGAAGTCATATACGTCCCATAAGTGGAGGCGGAATAATACTGGGCATACTGGTTTTGGCCAAACGTTGTGTATGAGGGGTAATCCTGCAGAGAGTAAAACAGGAGTTAATAACACTCACTCACATGCAGAATAGATGTAATGCAGCATTTTGGCGAGAAAGAGAGCAAAAGAGAGACATGGCAGGATGGGGGAGGCTGACTTTTTCTGGAACAGCTCAGACTGGGCCCGACTTTGAAGAGAGACTTTACAACTGTTCCCTCTCATTTCTGTAATCTTTTATTCCCTCCGTTCTGTATTTTATATCTCCCCAACAATTAAAGCCTTGTGTTGCTGGTTTTTACGGACCCAGTGGAGATGGGCTCTTTTACGAGTCCGCTCTCTAAACCTGTCACTATGTCCATCTCTACAAGTCCTTATAAAACTGCAGCACACACGCACATGAATGCATACACACACACACTTTTGCATATACAGAAACTCTTGTCCGCACATATACACACAGACTTGTTTTCTCCCTCTTTTGCTGTTTCTCTTTCCCTCTGTTTCTTTTTCTCCCTTTCTCTTTTTCTGTTAAACTCATACACACACCATATTATTTCCCTTTATCCACCCACACAGGCCAAACCTTAACTTTCCTTCATGTAAACAGCCACATCTATCATAGAGGGACATTAAAATTCCCCTTTAAGCATTTTACTAGCAGAATACAATTCATCATTAAGACATAGAGAAATATCCAGAACAAAACAGGCTTTTAAAATGACTAATTGTCTGTTTCTCTCCTAAGGTTGTTTCTGTTGAAAGGTCACGGCGCAATTAGCTTTCATTTGTTGAAGCTGAATGAGGAGAGCTGAATGAGAGCATAACTGCAAAACCACTTCTGGTCTCAAATAAGATTGCAACTGTACCATGCAAAATCCTCATATTTTAATCGAGCCAACACAATGAGGCAAGTCACATTCACTCAACCGCTGAGAGCAAACATGTAATACGGTCAGACTACTCTTGCAAAACCCTCTCAGGAAGTGGGGTTTCTTACTGGCCTGAGAAAATGAAGTGTTGCTTAAGCTAGTTTTTGTTTGGACTGCGCCACTTTTCCAGGTTTAAACAATGCACATATGTATGCATGCATGGATACACACAGACATACATTTACCTGCTGTGTGGCAGTGTAGTTGGCTGGGTTGGACACTGAGTTGTTGGTGGCATAGAGGCCTGAGGAAGGAGTGAAGCTGGAACCTGGTGAGAGAAAAAAGGATGAGAGAGACAATGGAAAGAAAGAGGGACACCAGGAAGAAAAGAAATGGACAGAAATGTTATTAAACTTACACACAAAATAACTGTATAAGGATTCTCTATTTCTTTCTTTCTATTCAGAAATACAAATGAGACTAAAACTTTAATATTCTGACTGATAGCAGTTGAATATCTACAGTACCAAAGGCACTGAAAATGCAGATACATTTTCCATTAGTGAGAATTTTCTATATTTTTTTCCCCAAATTGGAAACAATGCATGATTATCTGAGTTGGGCTGCAGCCTGAGAGGGACCAGTGTGACTGGACGTGTTGCCCACCCACCTGGCATCTGATAGGGTGAGTAGGCAGTCTGTCCGGGCTGAGGTGTGGTGAAGCCGGGGCTGTAGCTGAGGCCCGTCTGCAGAGGGGACTGACTCTGGGCCAGGCCGCCCTCTGTCTTAATGCCTGGCAGCATCACACCCAGATCTGTCGCAAGAAAGTATCGTGGAACTAATGTGAGGTTTGGGTAGGTTACAGTACTAACAAACTGTAGAGTGAAAGCAAGCACACTTTAAAAAAAAAACAAAAGTACCAGGCACAACTGCTGCTCTATCTTTGGACAAACTTTGGGAAGCTTCTTCTAAAACAATCTGTGCATCCGTGTTTGTTTACATGACGCTTTGATTGGGCGATTTTCAAAAGATCACAGCCTTTTCTGTTTGTATGTACATTAGTTAGAAAATCAGCCACAGCTTAAAACTGAAACTTTCCAGTGAAGCACATCAAAGATGGGGGAGCATCTCATTTCTAGCAGAGTGAAAATGTCATCAACCGACCACGTAAACTTATGCAAATTCAATATTTACTGAGGTGTTGAAATTTCAAAGTAAATTGCATGGGATGATGTCATGTATGTGGATGTGACAGCAGGTTCACAGTAATTAGCACTGTGTATTTCACTCAGGGTGTCCGAGGTTTATTTTGTGCGTTGCATTGACTGATGTGTCTGTATCTGAGATTGTAGCTGGAGCACCTGTGGTTGATTAATCTGGTTTATATTGGAACGGCTCTGTTTTGAACAGACTTTATTGGCACTGTCAACCAGGATGGGTGTGACCTAACAAGTCGACTTTTGAGATTTTCAGTTGCAGAGAGAGTCTCCGACCACAGAAAATGTGATCGATTTATCATGCTTCTTCATGCATAATTATATCAATATATGAATCAAAAACGTTTCAGCTTTAAATGTATTACTGGGTGTAGCTTTGTAAACAAATGTGTGCTTGTGCGTGCAAGTTTGCGATACCATAGGTGGACAGTCCGTAGGCCTGTCCTGTCTGGGAGTAGGCGGTGTAGACGGTCGACTGCTGCATGCTGCTGAACTGCGGCTGGCCTGCATACGCTGGCATGGGAGGAGCTGCCGGCGTGGACAGGATGTGAGGGTAAGGCCTGGGAGACGAGAGGAGAGAAAGAGAGGGGTGAGGTAGACAGAAGAGAGGCAAGGGGAGGACCATAATGATGATCTAGAGAGGAGGCGGATAACGAATAGCCCTTGACGACAGTAGGAACTTGGCGCGGCGTGCCACACCGGGAGACCTATTTCACAGGTTCCACCATTGTTTCCACAGGCTACATCGCGGTCCAGGATAAAGTTCATGGAAGCTAATTTTGGCTCTGCTTGGGAAGTGATACTAAAATCTGAGTACCGGGAACCTTTAAGAGGAGCTAGCGGTGCTGTCGATCTTGACTGGTCAAGCTTTGACATGACGAGAGCGCCATAAACACGTGCTATCATTAGAGAGCGACAACACAAATGCAGCCAGCAAAAGATCAAACTGTGCGAACAAATGGCAAAACAATAGATATAAAAGATACAACATAGACGAAGGAAACTAATAATTCTCCATCTTAACAAGTCATTTAATCTCAGTCAGTCTTCCCACTTGTTTCCAATCATAATGAACTTCCAGAATTATCTTGAATGAACTGTCATTTTCTAGGTTCTAGTTGGCTGATCTGCCTTATTCTGCCTTGTTTCAACATATTTATACCAGAAAAAGTCCTGAAACAAGTTTAACTGCATTGGAAACAAATGGGATTTTAAAGATTTTTAAGAATATGACAATAAATGTCTTGTTAAGATGGAGTTTTTTTGCAGTTACGAGGTTCTTGCCCTTATCAACAGGGTAGCGTAACTGTGGTGTTTTTTTATATGATGCACGTCATACCCTTTGCAGTTGGTTCTTACAGTGGAAAAGGAAACAAAAGCCAAACCCAGAACTTCATGGGTTTTGAAAAGTCCCGGGTTATGGAAAGTTCTAGGTTACTATTAGTAGTTGAAAAGGGCTATAAGGAGCTAAAATGACTTCATTTTAGGGTCTGTGTGTGAATAAAATGAACCGATTTGGGACATAGATGGATGAAAAGAAGGAAAACTGCAGTGTAACATGTCAGACTTACTTTGAGGGGTACAGGGGAGGAGAGTACTGGTGGGCTGAACGAGGGCTGTAGCCGCTGCTGGTGATTACTAAAAATCAAAAACAACAACAGCAAAGCAAGAACAAGTTATGGATGGTGAAAGCTTAAATGTTGTTTTCCCTTTCCATTTGGGAAACTCCTCCTGAACAGCACAATTCAAGGCCTCCAGATTAGCTGGGCTGAAATGCTGTTCCAGTAAACACAATTTGAAACATTTTGCATGGCAAGGGGCCAACTTCTCCTCTCAGACAGCGCTGCAGTCCGTGCCTGAGACCCTTACAGCGGGCCTCACAGTAAAACACAATGTCTGTTTGTAGTCATTGATATGTCAGAGCTCAACACTGACAAACACCCCGCTGCCTCTAAACCCTCACTGTGTGTTGCCTAATGGGTTTTGTGTGGAAGTGTGTGTGTGTTTGTTTTGCTGCGAGGAGAAAAGGCTTGTGTGTTGGTCTGAAACAAACAAAAAAAAAAAAACACAAGTAAAAATGTCTCTCACTCTCTCTCTTCCCTCTGCCAGCGTTTCGTGACGCAATCCAAGGACAGGCAATACTTCATGGGATTAAAGCTTTCAGCATGCCTACCACTGAGCTGAAATGAGCCGACAGCGTGGGTGGGTGTTTGTGTGTGAGAGTGTGTGTGTATACGGCCGTGCATGTCTGTGTCTGAGCGAGACAGAGCCAAGGAAACCAGAGGGATTCGAATTTGTAGGTTCCTACAACTGAGAAAGGCGGACGTGTGCATTTATGTGCATGGATATGAGTTTTTTGTTGTCTTTTTTTGTTTTTTTTAGAGCATGTGTGTGTTTTTACCTGAGCCTGCGTATGTGTCCAGTGCTGTGTCGCCTGTGGTAGTGACTGTCTCGCTGTTGTTCATAGGCTCTGTTTTCACTTAGGGAAGAGGGAAGAGTGAGAAGGATGAGTATTAGGGGAGGCCAATAAAGAAGTATCCATCACAGCACACACACACACACACACACACACACACACACACACACACAGAAACCCCAGTGACTAAAGAGCGGCAAACAACCATGCAGTTGCAGTGAGGAGAGTCCCCTTTCTTTACGTTCTTCCTCACACTACATACAGCACAATCTGTGTACAAATAGTGTGTGCAGGGTTCCCACTGTGGCTTGGATATGAAATTCCATGACTTTTCACTGACTTTCCATGACTAACTGTGCCATCCAGCGCATGCCGGAAGCTCGTTCATCCATCACAGGACGTATGAGCTTCTGACTTGAATGCCATTCAAGAGCCCTGGCGGCAAATATTGGGTAACCACAACAACCTGAAAACATCAATCATAGATGCCCTAAGAAAGGTGTATTTTCAGTGGGTTTAAAATAACCACAATAACCAAAAATGGAAAAGCTGTTTTCTGTTTCAGCAGCAGAATGAAGAGCTGAGTTTCTGCAGCTGAAGTAGAAAGCAGACATTTTTTATGTCATGAAATGTCACAACTCGGAAACTCCACTATAATTGATTTTTCTGAATTTCCCAATTGTAATTACGGCTTCAGTGTGGGAGTTCGTGTTCTACTAACTCTTAATCACAGTGTTTCTGATATACACTTGAAGGCACCATAAGTCAGAAGGCTTCTCTGACCTAAAAATTATGTTCCTTCCTGGTTTGTTTCTTTTTCAGCTAAAAATGTCAAGACTGGTTTACACTACCTTTGGGGTTGCTGTGTAGAAACAAAAAAATGGCTAAAAAACACCATCTAACGCAATGAATAACTGAAATTAGATGTAAAATATACTCTGAAATATTTCTGTTAAGTGACCCTTTGGTGAAATTCCCGGGTATTTCCTTACTTCCCCAGAGACTCTATCAAATTCGCTGACTCTCCCTGTCTGGAATTACAACTCTCAAAGATTCCATGACTTTCCTGATATTCCATAACGAGTGGGAACCCCGCGTACGTATACTTATGCACACACTATGATAAATGCACAGTGGGATCCAAAGACATAAGAAGCTGTAACACAAGGCCAGAGCACACTTCACGGCAAAACAAATCAGAGCAAGACCAGTGCAAACAAGGCTGTAGGCACAGATCGAGGATCAGCCTGACCGATCGAACCCCTCCCCCTTTGCATTTAAGGTAATAAGAAGACTTTCGAACCCCAGAACAGACCCTGAATTCACACACATGCGCCTCTGTACCATAGTCCTTGGAGCCCGGGGCAGGGGGCGGGCTGCTGCAACCCAACAGCCAATCAGCCGTGTTTAGAATTGTCATGTTTTCTCCTACAGGGGTGCAAGGTGGGAAACTGGTGAGGTTATGATGATGCACTGAGGACCAGTTATGAATGCTCAAGAAGTGCGCAAGATAATAGCATGGTTCCAGTCTTAGGTGTATGCTAAAGAAGCAGTTCACTCAAAATTAAAAAAAAAAAAAAGATATTTTCCCCAGACACGTTGAATTTTAGTGAGGCTTCCAGTCTGTCACAATCTTCTTTGTCTCCCTTTACCCCAGTTTAATTGGACTGAATGAGTATTTGTTTTACACAAGAAAAACTCAAACTGTGACATCTCATTTCAAAACAGCGGCACAGATACCCGAAATAATCCAAAGGCTTTGAGTGAGTTTCGTTGGGAACTATTTCTTCACAATCACTGGCAAACTGTATCTATCCGCCTCTAATTTGTATCTGTTGGCGGATGGGTACAGTCTGCTGGAAATAGTCCCCAACAAAGCTTGTCGCCAACGGAGGCTGTAGATTATTTTGAGTGTCCGTGTCACTGCTTTTGGAAAGGGGTTTCACTCTTGAGTTTTTTACATGTTCAGTTTGAGCTCCACAAAACAATACCCATCCAGCCCCGCTGTGCCAGGAGACAGGGCACACTGCAGCACACTGGAAAGCTCACCAAATCACACAGAAACTATCTGGATGGACAGACTGCAACAGCTCACACAGCTACTGCATGCACATTATACACTTTATTGATCACGGGCTTTACAGCAGTTTATCACCTGCTCCTAATCACCCAGAAACTGTTTTCCAGTCGTCTTTTTATTCCTTCCTGAACATCATAGAATCTCATCATCATAGACTCTGACCACCTGAGAATTCCATTCTATTCAATTTAGGACAACTTTATTAATCCCCTCAGGGAGCAATACAACCCATCACACAGGGCCTAATGAAGACAGATGAGTCGCTATGGAGACAGCCGGGGGCCAATGAGCTGGCTGATGTCAGGTGAGGGGAATGTTGGATATGTAGTTTGTTTTGGCTGTGAGTGTGTAGTCCCAGCCCTGTCTGCTCAAACCATTAACTGTGAGCTCATCAAAAATGATTTAATGTGCTCTAATATGGCTTGAATGCATGCTTAGGTCCACTCTGACCACTGCGATTCAGTGTGTGTGTGTGTGTGTGCATGTCGGTGTGTGTGTGAGTGAGCGTATCGTAATAAACAGAAAGCTGACTACAATGCAGCATCTCAGTTTTTCCATGACATACTATTAACAGTGATTTCCAGTGAATGTTAAATCATGAATACATCAAAGGATTGGCCTTAACAAAGCACTTACATCTAATGCTCTTACACTGAAGCACTTTGTCAGAAAATGTTCGAGGGAATGAGACGGAGAGAGAGAGAGATCGAGAGTGAAAAGACGGGGGGAGACGAGGAGGAGGAAAGAGAAACATAGACGAGAGGCGGGAAAGAGAAATAAATAGGGGGAGAAAAAAAAAAGGTTGGGACAATGGGAAAAGAGAGAGAGGGTTGATGGGATGAGAGAGAGAGAGAGAGAGAGAGAGAGACAGACAGAGAGAGAGAGAGGACAGGACTGAGTAGTGTTGACATCTAAGAAAGCGGTGATGCTTTAATGCTCTTGTGGAGGAAATAGTTTCCAGAGGGATTTTGGGCTTGCACTCAAACATATACACACTCGAAGACACACACACACGCACACACACCAGCGCGCACACACACACACTTTGCCACGCGGTTAGCGGAGGGGAGCAAAAGTGCTTCACCGTGTGTTTACACACATTCTCTGATGGTTTACTCAAGTACTCATGCCAGTGTGTGTGTATGTGTGTGTGTGTGTATGTGTGCGTTAGCATATGTGTGTCTCTTTCTATCTCTATAAATTCTTCAAAATGTATTTATTTGTGCACGCTGGAAATCATTTTGACTGGTATGTTTTCTTCTTGCAGTGCAACCTATCACACACAATCTTGCACTGATCTTAAATTGAAATCAAAACTCGGTTGGATCCATCTATTGTTCAAACTGTCCATAATGAGCGGCTGAGCTGCAACTTTCAAATGTTTAATATTCTCATGGATGAGTGAATACAAATTGACAATAAAATTGCACTACAAAAACATTGTTCCTAACGAGTGACTTGGTCTCATGTTCAGTGTTGAAATTTTGTTTCTCTTGAAACAGATGAAAAAAAAATGTGCCAGTGGGATGAGATAATCCCACTTGTTTCCAATGCTAATCAACTTGTTTCAAGTTTTTTTCTTGATACTAGTCTGTTCGCTTTCTGCCGTGTTTGAACATCTTTATTCTTGTCGGGAGAAAAAAAAATCTGACATAAGTGAAACTGAACTGGAAACAAATGGGATGAGTTATCTCATCCCACTGGCAGATTTTTCCACTTACTTTAAGAAAAAAACAAGATTTTAACACTGAATATGAAGCTACATGACTTGTTTTTCAGTGTAGCAATAAAAAATAAACTGAGAGATGATGAGAGACTGACTTCCACCTGTCCCACAACACCATGATATATAGGAAATGGAAATAATTTGGAACATAATTCATCATATTTGCTCCTTTACCCATTCCCAATCCCGTCCATTCACAATTACAGCACAGATTCAATCGATGCAGGACGTTTTAGTGGCATGAAAGAAACAGAGATGCGGTTTCTCCTCTCACCTCCTGTTCCATTGGTGGTGATGGAAGAGCTACCAAGATTGTTCTTGTCCAGCTTGGAGCCCGTCGAGTCTCCACCTCCCACTTGGTTATGAGGACTGGCTAGGTCCTGCATTTCCATAGACCTACAGGGAGGAGGACGAGGATTTGGACGGGGAACAGAGAAGAAGACGAGCTCCAAATTATGAATGAACAACAGATCGACAGCAACACCCCCCTCCCACGTCCAGCTATTGTGCTGAGATCTCATCAAACACATTCAATCACACATATTTACACAATGAAAACACAAACGCCTACACACAAACTTCCCCTTTAGAGAAACACACTTACAATAGCCTCATACACACACACACACACACACAAACACACATATGCTGCTTGGTGCCAGTTAGCTTACATGAACATGTGTTCAGAGGCACTAGACATTATCTGCGGGCCTGCCGGCTCTTTTATAGATAGAATGTGTGTGTGTGTGAGTCTGTATCTCTTATGTGTGAATGTTTGTCAGATATGCTCAGGGAATTGGTGTCTTTTACAGGCACGTGCTCCTCCTCCTCC
>OMLF01051976.1:0-10593 GCA_900302615.1 Holocentrus rufus
AGTTAGCGTTCATGTCCTCTCTACATTCCCACATACACTTCCCGAGCAGAAGTCCACAGGTGCCGGCTCCGCCACAGCTTCACTCAGAGCAGCTGTCAATCACAGATGTCACATCCACTTTTTATAGCATCAAATAACTAATGAAAACCAAACTGATCAGAAAAATGAACACTTGAACATGAATCAGCGTGATAAGAACTACCAGAAATGACAGCAACCATCTTTGGGAAAAATTTATTTGACGTGTAGTTTGATTTTTTAGTTTGGCCCATGTCCCATCCGCTAACATGGAGGGGGCGGCGCTTATGACCTATACTGCAGCCAGCCACCAGGGGGCGATCGAGATGTTTTGGCTTCACTTTTGGGGAGCTGTCACGTCGTCCATCTTTATATACAGTCTATGTGAGCAATGAATATGACGTAATGTCGCATCTATAGTTCTATATTATATCGATGGTTCATTCTTTTTCTTCTTTCTGTTTTCTGGCGTTTCCATGGTTTCTCGCGCCGGTTGCACTGCAGACTGGAGCGTGCCTGCGCGCAGCCAATGGGCGTCTGATATGTCATCACGTAGCATTGCGGCAGTGTTCATGGGAAATGTAGGAAGTACTGCCAGGAGGACAAGTGACCGAGAACTGCAGAGCGGCTCTGACTGACATGATCGCCTCATGCATCACCGGCCAAACTGGCTAGTAAGTTTTTATTAACACCCGCCAAAATGAATTTTAACCCGCATTTGGCGGGTTGGCGGGTGCTAATTTAGAACCCTGGATGTAGACCAACATTGCATCATTTTAAATTTTCTGCCCTCTTTTATTGGATAAAGAATGCATTGGTGCAGGATTTCCATGAACCACCTGTTTTCATGTTGAGACCCACCAGTCTGAAAATCACTGTTCTAGGCTAATATTACATCCAGGATGACCTCTCAACTAAAGACTGATTATAGATATGTAATAATTTTTTTTTTGTTTGTTTTATTTTTATTTTTTACGCTCTTAAAATATACCTGCATAGCTTATGCTTTCGAGGATCATCACAGAAAAGCTGCACATTGGATCAAGGCTGTGGGAAGTAGGGGTGCTGCAGCACCCCCTGTTGGCGATATGATGATTTTTCGATTTTTTTTTTTTTTTTTTTTTTTTTAGTGCAGTAAAACATTTTCCTTTTATTATTTATTCTAAAATTGTATGTTTGAGGAAGTTTTGGGCATAAAATGCAACATTTGATGATAATTAATAATTAATCATCAGTAATTCTTAATAATATTAGAATTTTTTTGAGTAAACAAATGTGCTCAAACAACGCATAACGACACTTCAAGATGATGAAATTGTGGAGGAGATAGTCCAACAGCACACTATGTAGCTACAGTGATTTGGCCCAAGTAAAACTCATGTTTGCCAACGCAACGGGCCTTTTGACACATTAAAATGTGTGCATTTGGATATGGTCTTGTTGGCTGTGCACAGCGGGACCTGGTAGCTGCAAGACTGTGGCATACAACTGATTCATATTATCATATGTTATATCAGAATGTGACATTGCTTGGAATTTTTACAAAAAAAAACGTTCACTCAAAGCGTTAAATTCATTGCTTTTATCGCAACAGATTTTTGTTCTAACATCTGAAAAATATGTTTCAAAATGTACATTGTACTTTTTCACTTTTTCATGCAAAATCTTTGGCATATGTGATATTGCTAGTAATACAAAAGGTCAAGAGACATGCCAGGCCCCATGATGGAGAAAAGGCAGACGTTGCCTCACTAAGATTTGATTCACGCCCAACTTGCATCATTTCCCCATTTCTTACTAGAAATGTAGAAACATAACTCTTCCTCTGCTTCTCTACTCTTCTCCCTCTGTCTCTTCTTCTCCTCAACAGGCCTTTAAAGATTCCACATGTCCATCAACTCCTCCTCCAATGCTTCCCATCTCACCTCTTTACTCCACCACTCCAACACCTCCAATCCCCATGGCGTCTTCAAGTGCTTCAACTCCGCAGGCAGTGCTCTCATGTTCACAGCCTTCACCATCACCAACACCCTCCTCCTCCTCCCTCTCTCCATCCTCGTCTTCTACCTGGGTTTCCAACGATGGAGGCGCCGTGTTTCTGCAGCAACAACCATGAGCCACTCTGATATCTTCACCTACCACATGGTCGCCACGGAGCTGAATGGTGTGATTGGATCTGTCTTGTACTCCGGTGGCACCTACATGCAGGACTTTCACGTGATGATAGTGGGGTTCTACATTTTGTCAGCCACCTTTCCTGGACAGATGCTCATCCACTGTCTGACCTGCATCGAGCGCTACCTGGCAGTCGTGCACCCCATCACCTATCTCAGCCTGAGAAAGGCGGGTGGGATCAGATTCCGAAACATCTGCATTGGGTTTGTTTGGCTGCTGAGCTTCGGATGGGTGGGTGTCATGGCTCTGTACGCTCCGAATTACCCCACCTTCCCATTTTTCTTCCTCCTTGCCTTCTTCTTGGTGGTCACCTGTTTCTGCAGCCTCTCCGTTCTCCGCATTCTCATTCGCCCAAGGCCGGGGGAAGTGGGTGGGAACAGGGAGCGGGTTGACCAATCAAAGCAGAGGGCATTCTACACCATCACGGCCATTATGGGAGCGTTGTTGGTGAAGTTTGTAGGTTTCCTGGTTTGCTTTGGCGTGTACGGCTCAGAGTTGACAGGCAATGGAGATGAATGTGTCTTCGCGGTATCTGGATTCTGGTTCGGTCTGCCTAGCAATCTGGTGTTACCTCTGCTGTTTCTACACAGAGCAGGGAAACTTGTATGCTGCAAACACAATGCTGAATCAGAATGATGACTAGAGGACTTGGCATCAGATGAGATCAGAGTAGAATTAGTTAAAATAGAGGAGAGAATAACTGAGCACTTAAAATTATTTTTGATCAGATTAGAGCAGGGTGGGATGGAATAGAGTTGCCCAGTTATGATTAAGTTCGAGTACATTAAGTAAATCAAGATATAACACTGGAAAATCTTTGTTGATGTTTAGTAGATAAGTGGGGAAAACTAGGACCAACACCGTCAGTCTCCATTTGTGATTCATGTCCTGCAATAGAAAAAGTCTGACAACTGCTTCGCGGTAGTGACATTAACAAGAAACTGCTACAACCTGAGCGCCTTTGGACCAATAAAGTACATCCTGTGGGTTCTATGTTTGAAAATCATTGGTGCATGGCATAAAGCATAGTCAACAGTTCGGGCATAAAGGTGTGGCAATGGATGGATGGAGCAGTACAGTTCAAACTGCATTCACAAACACATTATCTAACTTTTTCCTAAACCTAACCAAGTAGTTTTTAGTAACCAAACTGCTTTGAGAGTTGTCTGTGCACATGCATGCTCTGGCTTTTAGAAACGGTCCTGTGTGTCGTCATCTGTTGGTGGTGTTAGAGGGGAGCGATAATTGACTTATGTGGTCATCTGGGCTGGAGGATGTGTTGGATTGTACATATATCCTCTCTATATTTTATAGTATGTCTGTATTTCCATCTATCTATGTAAACTCTCTTGAATGTTTATTACTATACTCTTAAATATTTTATACACTGATGAATGCTTCTGGCTGCAACATTTGTGCATTTGTGGACTTGAGTGTTTTGCAATGTGGCAACTAAGTCTTAAGCAGTGCTCGAGTGATAAATGGTAAATGGACCGCATTTTTAGTCTGCTGACTACTCAAAGCACTTGACAATGTATGCCTCATTTTCACCCATTCACATTCACACACTGACACTTTTGGGCCTATTTCAGTTTGAACCTCCCCACAGACTGGTTCTAGATAATTGCTTGTGGCATTTTAGTCCGAAAAGAGAACAGAGTTGTATTTTTGAAGAGTCACCCTGCAAAAAGTAAACTGATTGAAGGTAAAATGGGGGTAAAAAAAGGGTTCAACAAACATGGCACTCTGCTGGAGTGTCTTCTAGTCACTCTGCCGTTTCCAGACTGAGGGATTCCCATCATTAAAATCATGCAAAGCTGCTCACAACCTCACCACTACCTTTAATGAGGGGGGAATTTTCCCCTCTGCTGCCTTCCAAATCCATTTTGAATGTCACTTATGAAAACAGGAAACTCCCAGTCAAACTATGCATTGAAATTGTTGAACAAAACAAAAATTGTTGTAAACAATACTTTCTAGCACGTTTCATTCCGTGTTTACCTCGGCGAAGTCACCTCAACTTTCTTCACTGCTCTCTGTGGTGCTCTGTGGAAGTTTCATTCCAAAGATAGTAATGAACTGTATTCTTGTTTAATCTTGTTCTGAATAAATAGAATCCAAAATAATCTGACAACGGCCAAAGGGCCAAAAATGAATGCCTTTTGAAGAAGCTGCAGTGCTACTTTTTGTTGTAAGTAAAATTAGCAATGAATTTGTGTTGTGTACAGTTATAAAGCATGGAAATCAACATGTAAATAATAAAATACCAGTCTTTTAATGTTAATTACTTCACAGAGCTCTGAAAATGGTCAATAAATAATGACTATCCCTATACTTACAAATTCAGTCTCTTCTTTTAACTCATTGTTCATGTTCGCTTTGAATAGGAGAAGAAAACCCATAATCCCAAATTGACAGATGAGTCAGTTCAAGTTCACAAATATAAGTGTGTGTATGTGCATTCTCAGCTTTTAGCCTTGCCATGTATGGTAAATTGATGCAGAGAAGATTAGGATCAGCATTCTATTTTTTGGGAGACCCAGTGGATCCAGACAGTCCAGGTTTTTCGGTTCTGTATTGGCAGGAAGCTTAAGTATCTGCTGAAGTGTCCATGAGCAAGACATGGTGCTGGTGACCTCATGCTCTGACCTCTCTGTTCTGGCACATTTACAGTAGAAACAATCACAAAATAAATGAGTGATAAATTGTTTTGCAACATGCAAAAAAACAAACCCGCAGTCCTGCTCCTATCTCTCCTTCTCATGCACAAGCACAAAAAACAACACGCACGCACACTGGGATTAAAATTAATTTGTACCCATTCACAACAGTCCAGTGTCTCTGGAGGCGCAGGGGAAGGAAGATCAGAAAAAGATACTGGCAAGGTTGGTGTCTTTTAGCAATTTTATTACAGATGATTTTATATTAATGTTTATCAGTTGAGATTTACACAGTGACAATGGTCTAGTGCCTGATATTCTATGACAACAAGTTTATTCTGGTCTGTTTTACTGTTATTGTTCAAATATGGATTACCTGAGAGAGGGAAAAGAAGGCTCAAAGCCCCAATGACCGAAGACCCTCATATTCAACCTTTGATGTAAGATTCACATTACACTGCAGGATGAAAGCCTGGCTTTTTACTGTACACTCAGGATGAGTGTTTTTATGTTAACATTGTTAATATCTTAACTATCAGATTTTTTTTAAAGGCTCATGAAAGTTTAGTTGACTCTCTGTTATATTTCCAGGATCCCTCATAAGTGCACAAGAGGCCTGAGTAAAAATAGCACCATAGATTTGTTGCATAATATGTCACAAAATATGGTTCTTTTAAATTCTTATATCTTATCTTATAGCTTGCCAAACATTGAAAGTCTTTGATGAGATTCATGAAACATCCTTAGGAGAAAAAAAAAACCAACAAAAACTTATTTTTCCCCATGTAACATTAGTCTTGTGAAAATTAAAATTATATTTCTCACGAATTATCTTCTAGATTTGCTTCCTAAAAATACAAATTATTCTATTCTTGAAAGAAAATGTGTTTATTGTAAATCATTAAAAAAAAGTTTATGTTTGTTCTGTTTATTTTCAGTTTAATGTAAACAAATAAAAATAATACAAATTATAATGCTAACAACAATAATAATAATAATAATAACAATAATGATAATAATCATACTCATAATCATAATATTTTTTAATTTCACTCTCATAACTTTGCAAAAATACTTAAAAAAAATCACCAGCAGCCAACCCTGCAAACCTGAACTAACAGCTATTTTTTAGCAAACCATCATGTTAACTTAAAAATAACCAGTGTTTATGTAACATTACTAAAGATTGCTAACTCATACCTTTAGAAACACAATCAGTTGCTTATATTTGTTGTTACTTAAGAGCTCAAGAGCAATTTTTTTTCTTTGTTAATAGCAGCTTGTTAGCATTTGTATAAAACATTTCCCAACAGGATGACTCAATATTCTTTCATTGATCATGTATAACACCTTCTTATTGCCAAATTATTCAAGTTTAATTCTCCGTTTCTCCCTCTATCTCTTTATATCTCTTTCTCTGTTCTCTTATTTTCTTCATATCATCAGACATGTCACTCAACAGCTCCATCAACGTCTCAACCCCTCTTCCTTTCCTCCCCTCCTCCAACTCCTCCCTCGATCCCTCCTTGTTCAAGTGCTTCAACTCCACGGCCGCCTCCTACATCTTCACCACTTTCGCCTGCAGCTACTTTCTCATCTTCTTAACGCCCTCCATCCTCGTCCTCCACCTGGGTCACCAGCGATGGAGGCAGCAACGCTCCATGACGATAAGCCACTCTGACCTCTTCACCTACAACATCATCGCCATGGAGATAATTGGCTTCTTTGGGTCCGGTTTCTACTGCTCTGGCCTCTACATCGGCGTCCCAAGGATGATGATGGTGGGGATCTACATTTTCTCCTTCATCTTGCCTGGGCAGTTGGTCTTCCACAGCCTGACCTGCATAGATCGCTACCTGGCAGTCGTGCACCCCATCACCTACCTGAGCCTGAGAAATGCGGGTTGGATCCGGATCAGGAACATCAGCATTGGGTTTGTTTGGCTTCTTGGCAGCGGATGGATGGGTTTAACAGCCCTGACCTACCCCAACTTCCCCACCACCCCGTTTTTCTGCTTCTTTGTCTTCTTCTTAGTCCTCATATCTTTCTGCAGCCTCTCGGTCCTCCACGCTCTCGTCCGCCCAAAGCCAGGAGACGTGGGCAGGGACAAGGAGCGAGTCGACCAGTTGAAGCGGAGGGCGTTCCAGACCATCACGGTCATAATGGGAGTGCTGTTGCTGAAGTTTGGTGGGCTTGTGATTAGCAACGCGGTCGATGTTTCGCCATCGGTGAGCTATGAAGACGGGTGTGTGGCCCTGATGTCCGGACTCTGGTTCGGCATGCCCAGCAGTCTGGTGCTGCAATTTCAGTTTCTACATAGAGCAGGGAAACTGCCGTGTTGCAGGTACAATAAAGAATGAATACAAAACCTGGATTAGATCAGGGTAGTACATGAATTTAGGTTGGATTAAATAGCATTAGCATAAACTATAGTAGATGTGTAAAAGTATATGCACAAGAAATAACACAAAAGTGGACTAGACTACAGTACAACAAACTAGATTAGATTCTAAACCTCGTCTATGGTCAGATGGTCCCAGTTGAGGAGGTTCATACAACTGGTAAGGCTGCTCCTCCTGTGTCTTACTTTAGAGGTGCACTGGGCATGACTCAGGACAGTCAGGAGGAACTGTGGCTTTGTTCCAGTACCCAAATTTGTGGTCTTGCGGTCTTGAATGCATGCAAGATAAAAAATCAGCCCAAATGACCAAATCTGGCACATTTCAATTTTTATTAATTTATTGATATTTATTGTTCCTTTTAAGATAAATAAACTTGATCCCACAATTCATCAGGAGTTTGTATGTTGAGTGAAAGGAAGGAGCAACACTTAAGATGGCGGGAAAGAAAACATTTTAAGCCAAAAAAAAAAAAAAAAAGGAATTCTGTAGACTTGATTATTGGGCAATGCAGAACTCAAAGGGCCGCTTGGCTAAATATAAAGATCACAAAAGTGGGTATTACCACAGCCACCACTGCCATGCCTGTGACAAGGAACTGGAGGAAGTTGCTGAGTAAACACAATGATGTGCTTTTAAATTATATGCTGTATTTATGAAAGCTTTGAGAATGACACTTTTTTGTAACACTTATGTTGAATCTATTTAAAAGGATGTAGTCAGTTCTGGATCAAAAACACTGTTCATTAAAAGTTGAGATTAAAACAGCCTCAAAGTTGTGTTTTATTTATTTATTTATTTATTTTGACAGTTCTGGCTGCTATAAAATTTACATGACAATTACAGCAATGTTAAGTAAGGAACAGCTCATTGCATATAAAGATTGATTGACTGATTGATTGATTAATGGATTGACTGACTGATTGACAGATTGATTATTATTATATTAAATTACTTGAGCTTCCATTTTTTATTATTATTATTGTTCTGAACACACTGTTTGAATAACATAAATCACACCAGGCTGAGATGGTCACAAATCCCCGTTCCCATTGCACAACTTTTTTTTTTTTTGTACCTCAAGCAAGATGACCAACACCTGTGTCGTGTTGGCCTGTTATATTTAATCTGTACTGATGAAGATACGATGAAAACTGTGTCATAAATAAAGTCATGTCATAACTCAAAACAAGGTGTTCAGGCTCTACTTTAAAGAAGCATTTCCCTACATAAGCCTTTCACCCACAGCAGATGGGTTTACTGCTACACTGGGCTAATGGCTCAAACAGCTACAACCTACTAAGCATTAATGATGATGTACACACAATACAGGCCGCAGGACATGGAGTGTCCCTGCCCGGGTGAGGTCCTGTAGTTATGTTGTCATGTGACCATCTGCTTGTAATTACCTGGGGGGGTTACCATATGAGAAGCTGGAGGAATTTGCTGTCGAGGCTGTTCTTCTCACCCTGTTGCCACCTGATGCAGATAGGTGACTGGATATGATGCCTGATGACTAATACTGATGAATAATAGAACCATGAGCTCAAAGACAGACTGCAGAGCAGACAGGTGCTGTGAGTTAGACATCACTGTTTGATTTGAATAAGCACCCATCCTTGTTTTCAGGCCATTTGAATCCTGTCAAACATTCACTTTGATGTGCAACTAAAATGAAGAATAGCTAAGGCGTGGTGCATGGTTAGAAACTTTTCAATAATATTTGTTGAGATGCAAAAAAATTCAATACTGATTTAATGCTATCGGAGAAGTCCCTTATTACACATCTATCCTACATTAGGACATTAGGACATCTGCTCAAATAACATATTTGTAACACCCATGCTAGTTCCATCTGAAGGCTGGCATTTTAACTTTTTAACAAGCGAGGTCTTTACATCGGATGTCTTCTGCTTTTCGAACAGCTGACTGCATTTTTTAATGGTGCAATGACAATATCTGCACTTGCGGTACTTGTGAGGTACTTTGGATGAAAATGCCTACCAAACTGTAGCCACAGATGTGCTAAAAATAACATAACCATGCACACACCCATGGACTCACAGAGCAGACAGGTGCTGTGGGCAAGACGGCACTATTTGATTTTACTACGCGCGAGCTTTTGTTTATATGATGATTTGAATCCTGTCAGATGTTCATGCTGATAGACAGATAAATGAAGTATAGTAAAGTTTGGTGTTTCTAGATCATTTCTTGTGGCTTAAAGGGAGGAGATGTAAATTCCCACATTGTGTTTTCAATAAACAGATGATTATGTAACCTTCCAACCAAGCACAATCGCTTCAGAAAACACTGACGAGATGAATGGAAACTAATTAAATTAATAAAGAGGAATTTTTGACTTTTATGATTTTTATTGGTTTTAAATCAAAGAGTAAATGTTAGAGTAGAGTGATGTGTGTGTGCATGTGTGTCTGTGTGTGTTTATGTGTGTTTTGGTGTATTCCCTGCAAAATGTCTTTGCATGTATTTATCCCTGCCATGGTGGCACATGATGCTAAATTGATGCCATTAACGCAACTTGGAGGTAATTTATTTTTTGGGAAAGCTGAAGTGTCCACTGAAGTGTCCTTGAGCAAGGCACTGGGTCCCTGCCAGTGTGTTGCTCTGTTTCTGGCCCTGTGCTCTGACCACTCTATGATTTCCCTACACAGATGTACCGAAGTCTTGCAGCATGCAAAAAAACCCACAATCCTGCACACACTCACTCATGCATGCATATATTTGGACACAATGTGCAACACTCCAGTGACTCTGGAGTTGCAGGGAAGGAAGATTAGAAACACAGCTGGCAAGGTGGGTGTCCTTAAATCCTTTAATTTATGACAGATTATTCTGCCTTCCTCTGATCTTCTTTGATTTATTATTTTAGATTTACAAAATGGGCTACTAACTAATACTCAATGGATATAACTAAACCATTCCTATAAACAGAAAACATGGATCAAGAACAAAATGTGATGGTTGAGTCTACACGGTTCTCATGTCAGTCTGACTGATAAATAAAAAGCGTGTTTATTCCATGGGTTTTTGTCAGTTGAGTCTATATGGTCCTCATTTCGCCTCAATTTTGTGCACCTGCACCTTTAACTCGGCTGTGCTCACTGTTGCCATGGTTGTTGTACTTAGATTATTTTGGCCCATGTTTCAAGTGCCACATTCCAGAAAGCCTGAAATGTACAGCAGGTTTAAAGGAGTAGTTCACAAATTTAATTAAATAAATAAATGTTTATTTTCATCATCATTAATAAACTTTTTTTTATTTATTTATTTATTTATTTATTTATTTATTTATTTATTGTTTTTTTTTTTTTTAAAGG
>OMLF01051980.1:0-13844 GCA_900302615.1 Holocentrus rufus
CATGACATAATTCTATTTCCATGGCCACAGATGGTAATTTTTTTTTTTTTTTTTAAACTTTGACAACAAGCACTCTCTGCTGTTGCTACTGTTGTGGATTGCAGGCCTAAATGAGAATGGGTCCCCTCCCTCATTAATCTTAAGAGACTGTCAGGACTGTAGTTGTGTATAAGCTTGTCACAGAACATATTCATTCTGGTAATACATTCTGACTCCAAGTGTGTAATGCCAGCATCATTTGTTGAATCAGTATGACTGTATGCATAGTCCAGCGGCATGGGACCCTTTCTCAGAAGAGGAGCAATCTACAGCATGACATCGGTGTTCTTGCTCTGGTCTACTAATAAAGTAATATCTGGTCTACTGTGTCCCATGTGACTACAGCATACATACCATTACTACACACTGTATTCAGCTTTGGATCATCATATTTTTACAGTTTTAAAGAGTAATGGTACATATAATAGTATTGTGTTTTTTCTGGTAAATGGGCCTGTTACCACAAGTGTTTTGATATTTTATTTGGAAAGGCTGCTTAAAGCTATACTCTTTTATGTCAACAGTATCTGTCAGTATCTTACCCAAACTCACTGTAGGGGTGCAACAGTGAAGAGTATCTTATCTGAGATCCGTTAGATTTATCCTTTTTGCCCAAATTAAATTCTGCTGTCATTATGGAAACTGGCCAGCAAACAGAAGCTTGAACCTCCTTTTCTTCCTTTCTTGTGCCTTTGGTATCCTTTGGTATAAAGCATCACAGACTGGCCAAATTGGTAAACATGAGCAAGATCTGTGCAGTTTACTGACTTCATCTTACAGGCTCGATAAGTTTTGAATCCCCACACTCAAAACATCTAAATCAAAATAAAAGCTTACCATATCTTAATAATTTTGAAACATTTCTTCTTGATCTTAATTCTTCTTGATCAGAGGATTTCCTATACTTTAGAAAGTGAATTATGAAGTGTGTTTGTTCAACCTCCATGAACCTCAAGTTTCTCAACCTCAAGTTGAAGAAACTTTGAAGAAAGACATTTTACTGCTATGAGAGTTTAATTTTTAAAACCTATTTTAAATGTATTTATTATAAAAAGATCTGATACTTTGAGGCTGTAGTATATAAATACAGCTGCACAGCTAATGTTTGCCTGCATCCTTTCTGGTAGAAATATGTAGAAAATAGTGTCAGCAAATCTAAACTTTAGCAAAAACTTACAACAGTAAATCATTTCTACTGGTTGTTGCCCTCGACTAGGTAAGCACAAAAATAAATTAATTAGGTATCATATTTTCTGGTTCATGTCATATGAATTACCACAGGGGTTTCCCTCCACATCATCAAGGAGGTTGGCTGTGGAGTTGGCTGTGCCCAATCTGGACAAGGGCTTGATTAAGAACAACAAAACTGAGGCAAAGTTACTGAAATTTGAGGATATTCTAAAATAGACTTTCCAGTTTTTTGATAATATATGAATATGGTCATTAAACTATAAGATCTGGCTACTTTCAGGGGCAAAATCAGCAAGTTACTTTGCTATATAAACAAATACCCTTAGAATATTCAGAAAAAGAAGCTTTTATGGTCTGCAGGATAAAAGGAAGGATACGAATGATGCTTCAATAATGTCCTCCTTTTGGACTTTCTCCTCTTTGTCTTTTCTGAGAATGTTCTGGCAATTTCAAACAGCTTCTTTCTTGTTGCTGAACAGAGAAAAACAAATTTCATTAGACATTAGGGCAATTTGGTGGACATGATGCTCTCAGAGGCTCATATTTGTGAAATATCGGTAGAATTTGAAGTCAGAAGCCTTACATTTGCCCATATGTTTAAGTTTGTCTCTGAACATGGCATCATCTGAAACAGCTTCCATTGAAGCTGAAGCACAGTGTTCTCCTGCAGACAGACACAGCAACACTAAGGCACTGTACATGTGCTAATGCACAAACATGCACAAATCAAACACATCAAACATCAATGCAACAAGTATTTACAATACCATGTCCATAACATCCAAATCCTCGCTATGCCCAACAACTACCACATTGAATGCACAGACACACAAAGACCAGTAGAATCAGTAGAATTCAATGTGCACAGACAAAGTTACAAATAGCTTGGCAGAGGAAGCTTGATGAGTGATATCTACCTGTGGAATTCTCCATGCTAGATGAATGATTGGACTTTGATTTCTTTGATTCATACTTCAAGCGATCTAAAAACAGAGAGCAGATGTTATGACCACTGACGTGAGGAACAAAGGTGTGATGATGGGGCTCTGGTCGGATGGAGCAAGAACTTTGATTTCTGCAAGTCCATCCATCTTGAGCTGTCTATGGTCACATTTCATGTTTGATGAAAAGGGAGAACAGTTTGAGGATGACTGCGCTTTTGGATTTAGCAGCTGAGGAGCTCATTTTGAATGCATCTACAACAGCCTTGCCTTGGCTAGTTTTGCCACAGAAAAGCTATAGATATTATTTCCAATGAATTTATCCAACAATTTCATTCTGTTAAACTCTGGGAATGTTCCTGTACCTTAGAAATATCAATGTAAAATCAGTCGTTTGTTATTATAAGAGTTGTATTTTTACTCAGTCTCAAAAATGGTCCAACCAGGGCCATTAAAAATATGCAGCTGTCAAACACTCCAACAACCTCAGGAATAACCAGACCTTCCACATCTGTTTTCATTTTAAAACACACAAAAACAACAACATATGAGCTTCAGTAAACTTGATGAAAAACACTCCATTTTTTCCCCCCACATCTCAGATACAAAATAATATTTTCATCAGGTCTGCCAATGTTGCCATGTCAAATCATTGACACATGTACCATCATATCAATAGCTGTGATGTTTTCTAATTTTCAATATTCTTTCAAAGCATGGAAGCAAGTGCCTTGATCATAAGCTGAAAGATGTGAGACTATGAGAGACGAAAACAAGCGTAGGACTTTAGCATTGAGGCGGATGAATGTAATCTGCCACACTAAAGGACAAGCCTAATATTCTCCTCTATCATAACTATTAGAAAAAGCGAGTGGCACTTTTCAGCATAGCCTCATCAGGTTTACTGTATCTTCAAATTCCTAACAGCTGTGGTTATACTATGTTGGTAACATGATCAATTGGCATCATGTAATAAAACAGTCTGAACATAAAAAACAACTCACTATTATTTGAATACAAACACAAGTGCAAAAATCAATACATACAGAAATATTAATCTTCACTAGGGCAATTAAAATAGGCCTATATGTGTGCTCTGGGGGTAAACACACAAAAGTGAACGCAGCATTTGTTTTTTTCTATATAGTTATTACAAGAGAATGGCTGGCTTGACTGTTCTTTGAGTACAATGGACTCTGATATTTCAAACCTGACATTTCTCAACATATGTCTGTACTCTATGATTTATTCGGCCTTTATTCGGTTCTTTTCAGGTGCCAACTTTGGACAATCAAGTGTCATGAGTGCAATTCTATGTGCATAATAAGCAGTGTAGACTTTGCAAGCCATACCTCTCTCTAAGGCAATGAGGAACTCGCGGTTGCGCTGCAGCTCCCTCATGAACTCCTCATTCTGCAGGAACAGGGCAATGCGCTCATCTTCCAGATACTGCTTCAGTTTCTTCTCTTGCTCTGAAGCCCCCGCAGCCGGACCTGAACCTACACTGGTCCCTGCGGCTCCAGACCGAGAACCAGACTGGGCTGTCCATTGGCTTAAAGAGACTGAGGAGGAGGAGGAGGACGAAGGCTGGGACAGACTGCTCTGAGAGCTCTGCTGAGGAAGAGGGAGCAAACGTACACTGATGTAGGAACTTACAAAGTTATGAAAGAAATGTAGTCCTGAAGCAATTAATCAGTTATAGTTTTGATAGACTGATTAGTTTAGTCATTAATCAAATAAAAACATCAATCATTTGCTAATTACACACTTTTCTCCATTTCATATTGTTGTAAAATGAATACTTTGAGGGTTTTTTAACAGCTGGTGCCCAATTTTAAAAAAATCCTTTGGTAACCTGTGATAGATATTTGCCATCATTTCTGACATTTGAAAGAGCAAAGGGATTCATCAGTTATTTTGAATAAACCATCTACAGATTAATTGACAATAAACATAGTTGTTAGTTCCCAAACCCTAAAAAAAGCTCCAATTGCTCTGTTTTTGGGGTGGCATGGCTCAGGAGGTAGAGTGGTTGTCTAGTAATTGGTAGGTTCCTGGTTCGATCCCCGGCTGTTGTTTGTCCTCAAGCAAGACACTGAATCCCTACCTGCTCCTAATGAGCTGGTTGACGCCTTGCATGGCAGCCTCCGCCATCAGTGTGTGATTGGGTGAATGTGAGGCATACATTGTAAAGCGCTTTGAGTGGTCAGTGGACTAGAAAAGCACTGTATAAATGCAGTCCATTTACCGTTTGGGCAGTTCTGTATTCCAAAGCATCCTGGGGCCAAACACCTTTTGTCTGATGCTTCCACTTTACCATCAGCAGAGCCAGGTGAGGCTCAGGTAGGCCCCACATTGAATTCTCATTTTTTGCTCATTCTATATTCTATATTCCTTCCTTCAATATTTGTTTCTAGCCAGATTGAGCTATGGAGCGGTTGTAAGTTAAATAAAATATTCTATGTCATGGAAGTGAATATTTTTGGTTTGAACTCAAATAGCTGGATGGACAAAACCTGTCTATTAGACTGCTGTTACAACTTGAATGTACAGACACAGAGCTCATATGTGATGAATATTGATTAATTATGTGCTACAAGGACGTGCTATCATAGAGACCTTTTAATGGGGACTTGACTTGGTATTTTGACAGTTGAGTCTCATTTCAGAGTAAGAAATAGAGACAAGTGCCTCAACTTCACATCTACATGAAGGACACTCTTTACCTTAATATTGTCTGACTGCTGGGGTAAGATCCGCAGGAAATCATCAGGAAGATTTCCAAGCAGGGGAGGGTTCCAGTTCCGGTAGCTTCTCACCTGTTGGTGACCTGGAGGTGGGTGAGCTTCAAATCTACAGGAGTAAGGTGAAGTAACAGGGTAGATTAGAATATTACCAATAACATTACATGTATAACCAATGAACCCATTGGTATTTTGAACAATTGATTTTTTACATCATTTCAATTGCCCCTACTGTTTTCAATCTGTGTTAAGGCCTGAGTTAGTGAGAGAGTAATAGTTTGTAAATGAAAGTGAAGTACTTCTTACAACACCCTGACAACTAATATGGGTAGATATTAATACATTTTAGATAGTCAGAGTGTTGAAAATCCAGTTACAGCTCAGATTGTTATAATCAGTGCCGAGGATTCATACCATGCAGAACTGAGAGACAAGCTGCAGTTTTTACAGTGACCACTAGGTGGAGTAAGTAATGATGATAAGAAAGAAGGCGCTGGGGGATTCTCAAGATGTACAAAGGCTCCTGTGATTCATATTCAGGGCATGAAAATCCACAAAGCACCATAAAAGCCCTGCTCTGGGTCTGGGAGAATTTAGGCTTTGTAAAACCTTTTGAACAAAGGCTCTAGTGCTGTAGTATTCTTCAGAGTGATTAAGCAAAATTTAATTTGTATTCGCCTGCCCAGTCTATCATAATATGTTGAATCACTGGAGATTTAGTGGCCATAAAGCACTGCTAGAGCAATGCTGGACTCAGAATAAACACGTTTTCAGATTTTTTGTGTATAGTCCAAATCACACTGCATGTGCTTGTATGACTGCATTTAGGAAACTGGGAAAAATAGGACAAAAAGGACAATGACTTTTAAACGGAACCTATATAAAGGGCTTTTTATTTTTGCTCATTATGCCTGTTCTGATCAGCTGGTTTCGAGGTTTATGATGACTGAGGTCTGCTCTATATAAAAATCATTAAAGAGATTTTGGAAAACTGCACTCTTAGCAGTACTCCTTCTGGAGCTCTTAATCTGATAATTACATCTTCAAGGCCTCATCAGCTCCCAGTCAAGCTGTCCTCCTTACCTTGGTGGGGGTGTCGGCGGGGCTTCCGGATATTTCCTGTCATAGATGTGCATATCATACGTTGGCGGGGAGTAGACAGGAGGGGGTTCCTCGTCCGAACTGTCCGGTTCCAGCGTTCTCTCCAGAATCTCAAACAAGCCAGAGAGAAAAACCTTTGTTTAATTTTCCTAACCTATCTCCTTACCTGTGCAAGTTACAACTATGAACAATTTAAATTTTGCATATAAAAATCTGCATGAGAAAAAATGAAACTATTTGACCATGGGTCTGCACTTCTGAAAGCATCTTGCTGTCATTCCAAATTAGAGTTATTCATATCTGGATTGAGGTTAGAGTGTCAGACAACCTAACTGGGACACAAACACAAACTAGATTTAGACACCTCACTGTGATTTTTTTTTCTGTTCTGGTAGAATGACTAGGTTGCAGTTCTGAGAATTCTCCCTTCAGGAATGGGAGCCAGAGCCCTTCCTGTCACTGATGTTAAATTTAGCTGTTTGGACAATGGCTGTGCTATAGATCATAATAAGCACCGGTTAAAAATACAAATCACACACAAACTTGGGAACAAAAATATATATTTTGTCAAACTGTGTGAACCATTCCTTTAATGAACATTGTTTTCGTCACTCACCAACAACTATAAAGGAAAATGCAGTGGGAGGCAGGCTTGGGGCGGGGGAGGGGACTGAAGGCCCACAAAGTGATGCCTTTGGTTTCTTGCTTGAGTTGGGATCAGATTCAATCAGTGTTTGAGACAGCAACATCTCTAGGGTGTTATAAAGCCCTGTGTTAAAGCAATATGTCTGAATGGAGCCAGAAAACATGCCAGTTGTCCTGTCTTGGTCAAGGCAAAGAATGCACTGTCCAGCATTCTTTACCTTGACACAGCATTCCTCTCTCTGAAATAGTGGCTAGAATATAAGAGAACATGGTTGAAATGAAGACGAAGTTATAAATAAGCTTCTATCACTTAGCTGACTGCTACTTTTTCTTAGTGACGGGTTTTCCATTTACTTTTACTTACTGTTCAGGTTTGAGCTCAGTTATTTGCAAGGCATAGCTGTAGAGTTAGATCGATTCATGGGGCTGATACTGCCCTTTTATATATAAAAATCAGTTATAATCTAGTCAGTGTGGTCTATTTCTGATATGGTGGATATAATGCAGTTTGTTTGATTACATATTTATTAAAAAATTATCAATACTACATTGTTTGTCAATGTCAAAGGGAAACCACTAACCTGAAAATTTGGATCAGAATTCGCACATGTATGAACGTATATGATTTATTAATGTTGTCATCATCGTGTCCCCACAAGAACACATTTGACTACAGCTGTTTTTAGATTCCCTGGTGGTGTTAGTGATCCATTCCACTGACCTCTGGCGGGATGCTGTCATCTGAGTCTGAGCTGTCATCTGAGCCTTGTCCGTCAATGCTCATCTGGAGCAGCTGGTCAATGGTGGCATCCACTGCTCCATTGTTGGAGCGCAGCACACACTCGATCACCTCATAGTCCATAGTGGGAAACATGGTCTTGAAGTCCTCCATGGCCTGGTTGAACTCCAGGCGTCTGACCTGTCGGTTGGGCCTGCTGTTATTGAGCTGGCCTGTGGTCGAGCTGCTGCTGCCCCCTCCACCACTTCCACCGCTTCTCGAGCCTCCATTACTGCTGCTGCGCCTGAACAGGCTGGTCATCCTCAGGGCCTGGCTGGCTCTGGTTCTGCCAACCTACAGATAGGATGGCAACCTCCCCACAGCTCTTCTGTCACCAATACTAGCACTCCAGCCCCCTCAGATTACCTTGCTTTCCAGTTTATCTTCACTCAGTTTCTCATTCTAGACAAGCATAGCAGACCTTTGAGGAGAGTTTAGAAAAGTTGACGTTTTGTTCTTCCCCAAGCCTGCTTGTTATTCAGCTGCATTCAACATGGCTAACTGTGTTATAGAGCCGTGGAGGGCATGAAATGGTCAAGGGGTGACAGAAGTTAAATCGGAGTCCAAGGTCCTGTCAGCAGATAGAGGTAAGAGCCGAAATCCAACAGGGAACCCGCATAGCTAGGTCACATTCATCAGCACCTACAGAGACAGAGACAGGCTGAAGTTTAGCAAAAGCTTGCACAGAAAATATGAATTCAAAACCAATGATACATTTTACTTTATAACAATATTTCAAAATCCTTGTTTTCCCAGAGCCCCCATTTAAGCCATCTAATCAGGGATTTGTTAACACGTTTGTCAAAGTGAATGCAATTAACTACGTCTAAGGACAGAAAAGTATTAGTATTCTGGGTTCCAGGGACCAGGATTGAGAACCACAACTTCATAATGCCACATTTGTTATTCAGCTTTGACTAGTGTATAAAGCAGAGGGCTGTTCCATCAATCAATATTACTGGATAAGCAGGGCTTATTACAATAAGTCAGCTCAAGCTGAGTGGAATTCCCTGAAAATAAGCCTAAATTCAAATATACTTCCATGCTAGCCTGGTCCACGCCGAGCTCATTTTCACGCTTTGGTTAAAATGCAGCTTAAACAGCATTACAATCCTCTAACCCAAGTGAATTCAATTTTCCCCAAATGTCTAACACAGCTGTCCCTCACAGCTATGCCAAAAAGAAAGACTAACACACAAAAAGAACTTACCAAGGTCAGGCTGTTCTACTTAAAGTTCCTTTTTACACAGTTCCTTATTTACAGAACTTTGGCCAGCTTCTGCTGTCTTTAAATACACTCTTAAAATGCACTGTATTGGCTTACTTACTGAACCATCACAAGACAATTAATGTTCATTACAATGAAATTAAACAAAAATTATAAGAACTTTGGACCATGCCAAGGTAGAACAGACAATGCAGCGGCCATAAGATCTCAAAAACAAACAAACAAACAAACAAAAAAAACAAAACAAAGAAAAAAAAAAAACAGGCTAGCTCCTGTCAGGCTCTCTAAAAGTACAAAAGTACATTTTGTAAAACTGTACATGAAACTGGGCATTCTATCACCTACATTTATTTTTATTTTTTAATTAAGAGCCAATAAAATAACATCAAAGAAACTCAACATAAACCAAAGACAAAGTTTGACATTTTATTGAAACTTAAAGTAAAAAAGGGTTTACAAACTGATCCTAAAATTTCAGGACAAAACACATTATAAATGCACTTGGACTGGTAGGCTAGTGATGCTGGTTTTCAAGATACCCCTACAAGAGCACAACAATGTTTTTTAGCATCCCTAACCCATGAACAAAAGAAGTTTCTTAACATGGCCAATCCATAGGGGACTTGGACAACCTGCATATTTTCTACTGGTTTTCAGTGATTATGAAGGCTAAAGTTACACAAGTGGTATTGCCAGATTGACAGACTGCCACACCTATCTACCAAGCCATCATTCATAATTCTAGCACAAACTATAGAAGAGCTATTAAAATGTAAATGTGTACATTGTTGATAAATCTTCATTTTTTTCTGTCTCCACCTACTTTGAGCCTGTGTTTATGGGTCTATATATGCAACATACTTCAACCTATTCACTTCTCCTTCATTTTGTGTGGAGATGTACATCACAACTACCAGTATAGCAAATTTAAGAGCTCTGTAGACTTCTGATATGAATCTAGACAAGTTTCTGTCTAGGTTGTCCCACACGGATTGGCTGTGTTAAGCAACTTTTTTTGTTCTTGGGGTACATCAAAGCATAGAATGTTTTATTCTACTTCCAGTAGGGGCATCTCGAAAACTAAAGTCCTTTTTGAGGCTCAGTCACTAGCCTACCAGTCTAAAGTGCATTTATGAGCCAGTCACAGTATTTCCATTAATTTGAGGCTCTTAGGTCACTTGTACATATCAAGTGGCATAATAAAAAAAAATTGGGCTCATGCTGATTAAATTATTTCTTGCACAAAACATTTGTTCTTAGTTCCTCTTAGCTCCTGGAAAACAGAAATTGAAACTTTCTTGATAAACAAAGACCACTTTGGTGGGGTCCTAATGCTATTTCAGAGTTCTTTAATTTCATTTTCATTTTATACTGCATTTTTTAGATTGGATTATATATTTATATTTTTTAAGGCAAACTGTCCTTTCAAAGATTGAGCACGTTTGTGCAAGACAGTTGACAGATGGATGACTCTGCTTCCACACTGGGATTCAAAGCACAAATGTTACACTGATAGTGATGACAGTGATGGTGACCTTACTGAGCTGAATTGAGCTAACTACATTTCTCCCTTGAAGACTTCGTCACTAACTGTGTCAGAGTCTGCGCACCCTACTAATCTGCAGTATCTTGCCAAATTTTCTCTTTGGCTTTGTTGGTGACAATAGTTTTTGCCATTTTTTTTATTCCCCATACTATTTGATCACTATCTGCTGCTGGCCATGAACATCACAGCTCTCTCTCTCTCTTTACCGTTACGTGTCAATATGATCCATTCTTATCTCAGACCTTTTAGAGTTATGAACTTGTGAGAGCACAATTATTCTGACTCCTCAAGATAAGGCTTGAAAAAGCATGATTTGCCTTATCTTGAAGTTGCCTTTGTGGAACTGTTTACTTCCAGATTGATTTGTGAAATTAACTCAAGTAAGGCTTTTCATGTTAAGTGCTGCTTTTCTTGGCCTCCTTTGTAGAAAGTTACCAGGTCAGCCTCTGGAATGTCATTTTGTACCCTGTATTTTTGGTCTAGCTGTCCTGCACTGAACAGGAAGAGCCTACACTGAGAGTGTACACTTGCACCTGGTGTACACAGAACCTACTCTTGTGTAGTGAGCATAACCAGATTAACCAGATTTGTATGACCAGATTTTTACTAAATGGGAAAAAATGCAAATACGAGAGGATCTCATATTTCAGACACGTCATGATAATGATGGGCACACACAAAATTCAAGAGATTTAAAAAGGTCAGCATATATCACGGATCTCCTGTCTCCTTGAATAATTATTCTTGTTAAAACAGTAGCACTGGTGGGCTAAAAGGGCCATTTTAAATGTCCTGCCCACACAAAGGTTGAGCGGATGACAGACAGGAAGGCTACAGCAATGCAGGGCCACATCTGAGCCTGGGGGCAGATATCCTGTCTGATTACATTAACAGCATCTACTGTTCCCTCCATGTGTTTAGCTATGCCAGACACTGGCATTAAAAATAAAAAGCTAAACACCCCTCAGATACTAGCAGAGCAATGGAAAAGGAAGCAGCCCCCCACTGCCAAGAGAAAACCCCAACAATGCCCAAACCAGCTTTGGCCTTGCTATGCCTGGCAGATCAGATCCACTGTGTGCCAGGAGGGGAGAGCATCACAGCAGAAACAATTGGCAGCCACAAACAAACACATACATGTATCAAATCAGATACACACATCCCCTCTAAACTGCCGCATATAATCAAGACAATCCGAATCAACAAGCCTCCAGCTGATCCTGCAGGGAAGTGCAGTTGCAGGTGCCATTTAGCAGATGCTTTTATCCAAAGCGACGTATACATAAGTTTTTAAAACAACACAAGGTACTACAAGAAGAGTAAGTGATATAAAGCTTAGCTCTGGTCCAGCAGGACATGGCTGCTGTGAGGCAGTGCTACAAGATGGTGCATAGAGTGCATAGATGAATAGAGAATTTTTTTTTTTTTTTTTTTGGTCTTTGGTCTCTTTGGTCTTTTCTTAAAAATTGAGAGGGACTCTGCAGATCAAATAGAGTTTGATAACTCATTCCACCAACAAGGGATCACAGAAGAGAAGAGTAGAGTCTGGCTAGAGACTTAGGGATTTGTTGTGGCAGCAGCACCAGGTGCCGCTTCCTGACAGAGGGTAGTGAGGGGGAGGAAGTGTAGGCCTGAATGAGGGAGTTCAGGGAGGTCAGAGCCATTTTGGTAGCAGTTTTGTAGGTGAGCATCAGGGACTTCGACTTGATGCAGGCAGCAACTGGGAGCCAGTGGAGGGACATGAACAGTGGAGTAACATGCTCTTTTGGGCTGGTTGAAAACCAGACGCGCTGCTGGGTTCTGGATCATCTTCAGATGTTTGAGCATCAATGCTGGGAGCCCTGCCAGTAAGGAGTTGCAGTAATCAAGGCATGATATTACAAGAGCCCATACTAGGAGTTGTGTTGAATGTTCAGATATGTAGGGTCTGATTCTCTGGATGTTGTACCGGGAAAACCAGCATGAAAGAGCAACAGAAGCCACATGGTCCTTAAAGGTTAGCTGGTCATCAATGATGACATACGGGTTTCTGGCAGACTTTGTGGGGATGAGCTAAGCGGAATTGAGCTGGATACTGATCTGTTGTTGGACAGAGGGATTGGCTGGGATGACAAGGAGCTCAGTCTTTGACAAGTTAAGCTGAAGGTGGCAATCCTTCATCCAGGCAGAGTTCTCGGAGAGGCATGCCGATATCCGTGCCAAGACCGTGTAGTCATCTGGCGGGAACGACTGGAGGAGCTGGGTATCGTCAGTATGGGAATGGTATAAGAAGTCATGTGAGCGGATGACTGCAGCAAGTGAGGTAGTAGGGGTGTGCGATATGACGATATTAGATCGTGAAGGATTACAACGTGTGGACGATCTGCCAAAGCGGAGAGATCGTAGAATCGTCTATAGGGCATATTCTATATGTTGCAGTTCTATGCTGAAGCACAGACTCATCAGCTGGCGTTAAACCAAAGCAAACCACTTTAACTCAAGCATTTGGGTGTGTCTCCGCTGCGCTGTCAGGCTGGTGTTTCGGTTCAACTCGCAACTGTTAACTGGCGACTGTTGGGCCAAAGCGTCTGCTGCCGTCGACATTAAATTACACTAAACACAGAGACATTCACGGGGCAGCTACGTATTCTCTGCCTGATTTTAAACATATGTTGTTACTCCGACGGCTGCGAGTTAACACGGTTGTGAGTTGAGCCGAAACACTGGTTCGTAAATAATTACTATTGGAGTAAAACTGAAAAATCAACCAGGCTGTGTTGGACATACACTCATTATTTAGGCATTGAATAAATCATAATAAATCAGTCCTCTATATAGGTGCATTTTCAATGAGCAGTTACTTTTTACCTTGCAAAAGATATGATTCTCATCAAAACAGTCGAAAACGAGGGGTTCAGCGTGCACTTTATCAGAATCAAACTGTCTGTTTTCGTCTTTTCTTTAAGGGCTATGTTTTACATGAGAAATTGGCTTGGTCACACTGTTTAGAAACTTGCAAATTACTATCAAAAATCAATGTAAAAAGAATCGTGACAAAATCGAGATTGTGATTTTATTATTAAAAAAATCGTGATATGATATTTACGCCATATCGTCCACCCCTATGAGGTAGTGTATATTGAGAAGAGAAAGGGTCCAAGCACTGACCCTTGAGGTATACCTGTGGGCAAAGAGTGGGGTCACTTCACCTCTCCAAGGCTGGATTTACACTACATGGTTCAAGTGACCCAATTCCGATTTTTTTTCCCGCATGTGGCCCAGTTCGGATTTGCGTCATGACCGTGTAAGCAGGAAAAAAGCACATGGGATCGGATATCATCCAATCCGAATCAGGCTTTTTCCATATGTGGATAAAAATCAGATATGAATCGGATATCTGCCAATGCGGCTGCAGTGTAAGCGAACAAATCGGATATACCCTGTCATTGCGAGTCGTATGTCATCGAAAATCCGCATATCGATGACATATATGTATATGGCTCCAGACGCAAGCCACCAAAGTGCAATCATAACGCGCTGGTGCACTGGGATCACCCGGCGAAAGGTTGTATCATCTCCGGAGAGCCTTAGAGTTAAATGGTCACACAGCATCATAGGCGCTGACCTGTAATGAAAATTGATGATGATAATG